>JAATLQ010038005.1:0-61839 GCA_013421005.1 Heliconius erato x Heliconius himera | reverse complement strand
AAAAAAAAAAAATAAATAAATAATAAAAAATAGAACTAGATAAATGCCTCAGTAGTAAGTTCAAATTCCTGGTAGGGGACAATTACCTTATAGGTGAAGCCTTCCTGGTGCCGTGAGGATCAGGGTCTGTAAACACAATGGTTGTGGAGATGTAGCCCACTCGGTAGAGTCGGTTATATTTAAAGCCTTTTCATTTCCTTGATCTGGTACTTTAAACCTAACTTTGAATGTAGAACAGAGTGTTTTGACATTAGCTTCTGCTATATGCGAGATACAAAGTAAGCTTGAAAAATAATAATATAAACGTTATCACGGTTTGGATTGATAAATCACGGCGTATCGAAGGCGTAAGAATTCCAAAAATAAAGTGATATTCTCTCTAGAAATATATTAAATATTTCAAGGCCATCATGGCGCAAAGGCACAGCGACTGACTCGAGGGAATGCATTATTTTCATTTCTTCGTCCTATTCAAAACACGGCGTTGCTTTACCACTGAACACGCAATGCCCTGCAGGTTTCGGCGGAAAGTGGAGAACGGAGTGTCTTAATATTAGGTTCCCTCTGCCTACCCTGCTGTGTGTGGGATACAGCGTAAAGCTGATTTTTTTATTTTCGTCCTATTAACGAAAGCACAGCATTGAGTCCCACCACTCAACACGACATATATTTTCGAAAGATCTTCAAATTTGAGCGGAAAAAAGAGAAACAGAGTGTATAATAGAAAGTTCTCATTCTCTTGTCTGCTTTATAGGAGAAACGAGTTGAAGCTAAAAAATATATATACACATATATCCAGGTCAAAAAAAATCCATACATACATACAAACAAACTTACAAAAAAATACTAATAGCTGACAAATTCGATAATACGAGAGTAGGTACAAAGTTGCTGTACCCGCGAAAAACACATTTTGCCGCTCGATATAACACCCGTATCAAGATGGCAGCAATTAAAGGGTAGGATGTGGGGGTGTACGGTTTTTTGAATGGATATGGTATGTAATTTGGATTTTGTTATAAGATAGTGCCGTCGTGGCTCTGTGGCAGCGTGTTATTATGAATGACGGTTGTCGGTTTGATTTTCAGTCATTGGAGTAATTTTTTTTTTTTCATTTTCATTTCATAGCTTTGCTAACAAGATAGGGCGTTAAGTTCTGCCATTTAATACGTAATGTCTTGAAATTAAGTGGGAAATTTGAGATGAGAATGATGCCTGTATTTTAATACTAGATTTCCTCTGCCTGCTCTGTAATATGAGGGATTATAAAATAGAAAAGGAAAGTTTTTACACATTTTATCTCTTTCCTACCCATTATTAATAGCCAGCTCCAACTCCAGCTCCAGGCTCGTTCATGACAACTGCTCATCTCATCTTCGGTCTTAATATACAACGCAGAAGCTGTAGCATTTGGAATTTCCCTTTCTCCGGCTGCCTCATTATGGATAAAGTATCGAACCCCTAACCCTAGCGTTTACAGTACCACTGCACTTCGACAGTCTCAAAATTACACACATAAACAACTACCTCATCCAAAATTTCCAAATTCACGTATAAAAACCCGAATTGCGCGTTTTTACGGCGTTCGGTGGAACCGTATGACTAGACGCTGCGGATCATTAATCTCAAACTTTAGAGAGAGATAAAATTACACAGATATGTTCGGTTCGAATCAAAGTGGCACTAATATTGTCAATTGTGCGTCACTAATGTTGGGTGGTGTTGATGACATGTGGTGATAAGCTTTAGTTGGTATTAGCTGGTTCGATTTTGGGTGGGTAGTATGCAAAATTATCTTAGCGATCTGCCTTCCACTACTCAAAATCTCCGTCGTTCTTGATTTTTTTCAATATAATACAATAATTATTGTTGTTTTATTTTATTATTAGTAGTTTTTGATAAAAACGTCATGTGAACTATATATTACCTTGCTAATTGGATTATCCAGGTTAAAATATATTTTTCCATACAAACCAGTGTATTTCCTTTTTTTAATTAGGATAACTTCCAAAATATCCACTTTAAATAAGGTGTAAACGGCGATTTTGGTCTATATATAGAGGACAATGTATCTAAAGTAAATAGTTAATTGGATAAAGAATTCAAATTGAACCTGTAGGTACTTCCGTAGATTAGAACAATCAACCAAACAAACTCTAGCTTTACACCATGTTATATCAAGAATTACAAATAAAACTTAAAATAGAACAAAAATAGGTATTTTATAAAACAGAAACAACATTCAAAGATCATAATAACTCAAATTAAACGGTAGCTTTTCTTAAGTAAAGTTAAATATAAAACTAAGCAGTTTACAGCACAAGACCTGAACTTCCAAGAATACCAACATACAAAATTAGCTGATCAAGCGTGAAATTGTATTGTTTCTTTCTCACACACTAAAAAATTATATAAAAGATTTAATTAGAGAGAGACAGAAGAGGCCACGCCCACTAAATCGATCTGATAATGGTAGGAACCCGTTCTGCGTGCGCGCATGATTTTTATCATATCATGAATTTGACTTCGCGATTGCGATTAAAATTTTGTATTAAAATTATCTTTATTGCTTTGGACGTGGGAGCAGGCAAATATTCACAAAATGTATGAATCATACAACTATATTATGTACGTGATACGTGATCCTTCATGGTAATGTCAGTGACTGCTTAATGGGGGTCTATCTTGATTGTATCGGTCTTTATATTTATAATGCATACATTTATGGGTAATTTCGCGTAAAATTTACTTTTAGCTATTTTTTTTTAATTATGTGTGTGTTTTGGAGGACAGTAAGAGAGTAGCTTCTCCTCAGAATAAGTCACTCCGGTTTGCACTTCAGTTTTGTTTTTATTTTAGAAAAAACATATACTAAATTAGCATCGGCTATTAATCAATTTTATTATTATGTAAAGAATAGTTTCGAAATCATCTGGAAGCTACATTAGATTTGATGCCAAATCTGATACAGCATCATGACAGGATAGAGAGAACCTAGTGCAATACTCTCATTTCTCCACTACCTGGCCGACATTAAAACATAAGGTGTTGACTTTGAAAAAAAACCATAAAAAAACAATAAAAACAATAACAACAAACTGTTTAATCACATCAAACGCTATATCGATATACCGCGACGGCAAAAATATGGTTAAAGAGTATATAGTGCACATATCCTGATAATTCAATTTATGTAAAAAAACAGTATAAAACAAACTGCGTTTGTTTGATTTCATTATCTCAAAAGAATATATTTTTCGGTATTCGTCAAACTTTACGCTATTACGTAATAGATGTCGCTACTTTCAACGGCGCGTGCGCATGCCGTTTAATATGTGAATCATTATTTTTAATTAATTACTTTTGTTTTTGTTGTATATTTATTTAAAATTAACAAATATAAATATTTCATTTAATATTTATATTTTATAGATTATATTTTGTAAATTATTCAAGAAGTAATAGTTATTTATTTTTTTTTATTAGATCTATGTAAATTAGGTATAATATATTCATTACTGGTATATTTTCAGTTTTTTTAAATCCACGCTAGGCAAAGTGAACCTAGTGTTAAGACACTGTTTTCCACTTTCTATCTGAATTCCAGGCATCGTGCCCTTTAAATATCTTTATAATAAGTAACAATCCGATAAATTACCTAGCCTAATAGTTATAGTCGTTGAAAAAGTAATTGGCAGGACTATTTAAAAATACCACACATATATAGACAGCGCCATCATAACATAAACAACTATATCTTTAAATAACTGAGAAGGAAACCTGGTGAGTTACTATCAATTTTAACATTGAAGATGTAAAATGTGTATTTTGTAGACAAACGATACGTAAGATGAGGTTTCGGTTTCGAGGACGTAGTTTGAATTTAAGGAGTTAATATTATATATATAAACTCTTCTTTTGCAGGGTGAGTGACAGAAAACACACATACTAAACTACGGATATGGATTAAAAAAGTTGGAAATTGGGATGTAAGTAGATAAGAGAGTATGAGAGATTGTCACGCTTCTGTATCCCGCATATATGAGAGGAGGAGAAGGAACCTTTATTAAAACACTTTGTTCCCATTAAGACACTTTTGTTTCATAGTTTCCACCGAACACAAAAGAGGTTTTTGCGAAATTTCTACAGGATCAGGTAAAAATATAAATTTATTACTCGTCTAAAGAAGACATAGAGTTTGGCGCTCCGTTCTCTCTAACTATCCCGCTAGGGATAAAGCGTGAAGCTAAGTTAAGTTAAGTCTAAAGAAGCTATGGATGATGACTAGTTTAAACATAAGATTAAAAAAAAATGATTTGTTTACTTTTAACCAATTTCAGAGATTAGCGCGTTTACGCAGACAAACTCTTTAACATTACAATATTAAAAATTAAAATCAGCTTCACGCTGTATCCCGCACACTGCAGGGTAGGTAGAGGGAACCTAGTATTAAGATACTTCGTTCCCCACTTTCTGCCGAATTCTGGAGGCATTGCGTGTTGAGTGCCAGAACTCAACGCCGTCACCTCGACACCAGAGCGAAGAAATAGAAATATGAATTTATAGTAAATATTTCATCTCCTCGAGTGGGGATCGCACCCACAACCAGTCGGTTTTATAGTCACACCTCGTCCCGCTGCGCCACGACTGGCCTCGCATTATAATATTAGTACCTACAAATTCTTTCGACTTCTTTGCCTCAAGTCTGCACTACCCCAGATAATTTGATTTTAATAGTATGGAACATGAAATATCACAATCGGTGGAATATATGTAGCGAATTAATTTTATAATAAGTGATCGCCGCGATGGCCGATAATTGAAGCCTTTGTGGAATCTTATAAACTTATGGTTTATTTTTAGATGTATGTATTAAAGATATTGTAATATCTATTTGATTGGTTGAAGTAAATGGTGGTCGTAAGTTCGATTTTTTGAATGATATTATTAATGTATACATATTAAAAAATAGCAGTTTCACGTTTTTTATAGCAGCCTAGATTTAGCCAACCTCATTTTAAGAACGAAGAAATTAAAATAAATCAAATATTAATATTCATCCGTTTGGTGATCAAACCCATAAGCATCGCGTTTAAATTTAGACACTGTCTCACTGTGCCACAATGGTCTTCTTTACATATTTACATTTATAGTATGCATATTTTCATAATTTTATTACATTTCTTCGTAAGAATTATCTTAATATTAAGTTTTACTGTTGTCGTTGCTCTAGATAGTAAATAAGTGTTATTGAAACAAATTTGTCTTTTAACCAGCTTCACGCTGTATCCCGCATACAGCAGGGAAGGCAGAGGGAACCTAGTGTAAAACAGGCCGTTCCCCACTTTCTGCCGGAATTCTAGAGGCATTGAGTGTTAAGTGGCAGAACTCAACGCCGCGCTTTGCCTCGACACCAGAGCGAAGAAATGGAAATTTAAATTTAAGTAAATATTTCATCTCCTCGAGTGGGGATCGAACCCACAACCAGTCGGTTTTTCACTCACACTTTGTACCGCTGCGTACTTAGTACATTTTTTAAAAATAAGACACTTCATTGGATGCTATTAAAGTATACCAAAACACATGGTCATATCCTTTATGAAGTCGTCATGGCGTAGTGGTGCAGCGACTGACTGTAAACGCAACGATTGTGGGTTCTATTTCCACTCAAGGGAATTAATTATTTTCTTAACATTAAGTTCCTTCCGCCCACTCTGTCATATGCGTGATACAGGATGAACCTAAAAAGAAAACCTACCAATTATACCAAGATCGCTACTAAATTGAAAACCAAAAAAAATCCAATAATAATCTATTGTAAAGTTCCAAGTGCAAGATAAAAATATCATCAAAGTTGACTCAGCCTGTATGTAGACAATGCAGGCTCAACCCACAAAATTTACACGCGTTAACATATGCAAATGATAACAATACGTCTTGAGGGCGTTGTAGACGGAAGACAGCGACTACCAGATATGTTTAATTAGCGCTCTAAACTCAGGAACTATTAGGTATCGAGGGGAGTAAAGGCTGTATTGGTTGCTTCTTTGGCTATATTGGATATGACACAATTTTGGAAAATATTAAAAAAGTCTTCTTGAGTGGGAATCGAAACCACAACCTATCGCGTTTACAGTCGCACACATGTGTCAGTGCGTAGTATCGGCCTTGTAGTATCTAATAAACTAATATAGATAGGCAGAGAGAACCTAGTCTTAAGACACTCTTTTTCACATTTTCCGCATAATTTTCAAGGCGTTGTGTGTTGAGTGGCGGAACTTAACGCCGAACTTTGTTTTTCAGATCGGAAAAATATTAATTATTTAAATATTATCTATAATATGGAACAACCTATATTGGGAAATGTGTAGAACTAAAAAAAAAACATTTTTTATGAAGTCTTTAGTTTACACTGCCCTTTGAAGATACAAACAGCGATGATCAGATCAGTTCAAGTCATTGTATGGTAAATACAAGCAGTTAAACGTATAAAAGTTATAAAGGGTCCAGGAGGAAGTCGGGAACCCTTTCGTTAAATATAATTGTCGTGAAAATGTAACATGTTTTTTAAGGTTATTTAAATATAATTGGAGTGTCGTTTAAGTTGGAATATGAGTAGAGTATCACGTCCACGTAACGCCAAACTGAAACAGCGTGTTGAGTACAAGAACTCAACGTCGCGTTGTGTCTTCTTATCAAAAGTATGAAATTAAATTAAATAATTAATTCATCAAATCAGCTTCACGCTGTATCCCGCACACAGCAGGGTAGGCAGACGGAAATTTTGTGTTAAGACACTCTGTTCCCCACTTTTTGCCGAATTCTGGAGGCATTGCGTGTTGAGTGGCAGAACTCAAAGCCGCGCTTAACCTCGACACCAGAGCGAAGAAATGGAAATATAAATTTAAGTAAATATTTCATCTCCTCGAGTGGGGATCGAACCCACAACCAGTCGGTTTTACAGTCACACCTCGTGCCGCTGCGCCACGACTGGCCTCTATAATATAAGTAAGTATATTTGATTCACAAAATTTAACGAAAATTAGTGCTGCCATTAGTAAAATCAAATAATAGATAGTGTTGCCATAGCAAATTAAAAGACATAATTGTTATTATCGGTAAATATAAAAAGTTTTTTTCAGCTTCACGCTGCATCCCGTATGTAGTAGAGAGGGATGAGGAGGTCTAGTGTAATGACTTTCTGCCGAATTCTCGAGTCATTTCGCGTTGCTCAAAGCCGCGCTTTACCTCGACACTACAGGGAAGTAATTAAAATATCAAAAATTTGAATTCTTCGAGTGGGAATCGACACCACAATCTGACGACAGCCACACGCCTGTGGCCTTGCGCCACAGATGGCCTCAATTCATATAAACGAAGTTGGCCTAAGATTTTAAGAATTCAAGAAGACGCATGCAAAGACAAAGGCAACACCATAACACTATTATATTCTCGATATACTTAAAAATGCTGATGATTGACTTCCTCGAGCGTGGGCTTGGAGGATTAAATTAACAAGATTAGATTGGGCTTAATGGCTGTGAGACAAGAGAGGCGTCGATCGTAATTAGTGACTCAGTATTGGTCACGAGACCGTATATTTCCGTATATTCTAGCGATGACTTTAGAATATATGTATGTATGTCCTAACATGTATTTACAGATTACAGATGTTTGCGGGTTCAATTCCAACTCGAGGCAAAGCGTGCTGTGTTCTGCCAGTCAACACGTAGTGCTCCAGAATTTGATGGAAAGTGGATAATGGAAGAATTAATGAGAATGGAGTCGGAGAGTTACTAGGTTCCCAGGTTCCCTCTGCAACCCTGCCATATGTGGGATATGGTGTGGAGCTAAAAAATTATAGTTTTTGCTTGCTTCGTGCATTTTTCAGTGGTAGATAGAGGGAAATATTATAATTTTGAATTGTTCTTACTTTCTTGATTTCTTTACAAAGCTTGACATTGAGTTCTTCTACTAAAACTCGAAATGTCTCGAAAATTGAGTGTTGCGTGGGGAACTTATCTTAACACCAGGTTCCCTTTACCTAGTCTGCTTTACGTGTGATACAACATGAAGCAACAAAATATCTTAAAGAACAACAGACTAAAAAAATATCATTAAATTATAAGATCAACAGCAGTTTTAACACAAAAGCTCAACCACAACACACCTGCACACAATCACATACTTATCTCAAGACATTCACTATAATCCTACTATTTCATTCATTTATCACCTTCCATATAAAAGTGAGTACTTTCATTCAGCTCTTATAGATCATTTTTATAGATCATTTATAACAATTAAAAATCACTAAGAAAATCATTATGATACCAATCATCCTTATATGGTATGTAATTTGTCATACGTTAGATAAAGAATGAATGGGTATATGACAAAAGTTGGTGTCGTATCGAGTCAAGTGGTGACTTCAAATAATTAAAGATGATTTGTTTGTTTAGTGGTAGTATGTAGAAGATTTTAGATGAAGCTGTAGTATCTATTTTAATTTTTAAATAACCCTTCCGATGTCGACTAAAAAACGTTATATTTTACTTGAAAAATAATTGAATGTATGAAAAAAATTGTTTTCTGCTAAATGTCTGTTGTCCAATTTTTGAGACATTGCTTAGTGAGACACGGAAGAGACTCGCCGCGCTATGTCTTGGAATATAATATAATGGGAATATTTATAAGTGAAGAAATGCATTTTTTTCCATTGCCTACCCTGATACCTAATAGAGTAAAGCTATTGCTTTTTAGTTGCACGCTGCATTCCACACATGACAAAGGTAAGTAGAGGGAACCTGGAATCCTTTTATAATTTCTAAATTCTGGCGGTATTGCATATCGACTGAAGGAAAACAACGTAAAACATTTTTTTACAAATATAAGCTTCATCTCAAAAATCCTGCTATACTACATTTCTTCTGTCAGAAGTAAGACCTCTTAAAGGATTAGAGAACATAATAAGTTCACAATACAGCTTATTTCCATTGATTTATACTCTTATATGCGAATAAAGAGCGTACTCTATGAAAGGAGCTAGCGAGTCATCAAATGTATGTATGATATATGACATATGAATAAATATAACAATGTTAGTGATAAATACAGAAATAAGAATATCATCCTTCGGTGGAGGGTGGGGGACGGAAGTGTTTTAACACTATGTTCCTAGGTTCCCTCTACTTACTTTGCTATGTGTAATACAGTGTGAAACTAAAAATGGGTTTCATTCGTTTTTCAGAGTGAATATATGAAAATATCTCGTCTCCACTATTTGAGTTTTTAGTGCGGCACTGCCCGAGTGCGATATTTTCTTAATATAAACGATATTCTTAATTTAAACGATTAAATAACGATTTTTAAATAATGTAGACCAGTCGTTACAAGTAATATTGAATACATAGACTTTAAGACGTACAATGGAAAATCTCTTTTTTCCATTCTTAATCGGCAGTGGCAGAGGTCAGTCGTAGTGCAGGGACACAAGCGTGCGCCTGACAACGCGACAGATTGTGGGTTTGATTCCTACTCGAATACTCGAAGAAATTAAATTTTCATAACACGCAATGCCTCCAATTTCTCAATGGGAAATGAGTGTCTTAACACTTGGTTCCTAGGTGCCCTCTGCCTACTCTTTTAAGTGCGGAATGCAGCGTAAAACTAAAAAAATCTTAGTGCTCCTTATACTCTTTAACAAATCTAAAGAATTCTTTTTTAATAAATAAACCAGAAAAAAAAATACTTTGAATACACACTTTGCCTCCAAGAGTTTCTCCTATAAAGGTAATTAAAGTTGAATATAGAATAGATTAGTAGGTACACGTCATTGTTATCAGCACAATGGTATACTGAATCAAACCTTGCTGTTCAGTTAAAAATATCGCGATATTCTACTATATAGAGGTAGGCGATGTAGGTATGAGGTTAGGGCTAGGGCTGTGCTTGGGGCTAAGTTAGTTTTTATTTTTAAAATATGTTTTCTTTTCCTCAATAAAATATTGGGTTCTATATATTTAAGGAATGGTACATTTAGGGTTTCAACCGTATAAAAGGGTATACAGAGGGAAACTAGTGCTAGGGCAGTCTGTTACTCGCGCACCGCCTATATTGGAGAGCGAATTGTGGAGCGTAACTCAACGCTGCTCTTTATTTAGTATAACGGGGATATGAAAATAATTTAAAACAGAATTATTTCCCAGAGTGGGGATTGAACTCACAACCATCGCATTTAAAGAAAGACGCTGTCCCACTGCACTATGGCAGCCTTAATCAATATGTATATTTATTTTGTCCCTAATTATATAAGTAACGAGGAAAGCGCGGCATTGAGTTCCACCATTCAACACGCAAGGTTCCCTCAGTCCACCTGTATATACGCTAAACAGCGTTGAAATAAAAAAAAAACAGACTCACGCTGTATCCCGCACAGAGTAGGCAAAGAGCGTTCCCCGCTTTCTGCCAAATTCTGGAGGCATTGCGTGTTGAGCGACAGAACTCAACGCGCGCGCTTTGCCTCGACACCAGAGCGAAGAAATGGAAATATAAATTTAAATAAATATTTCATGTCCTCGACTGGGGATCGAAGCCACAACCAGTCAGTTTTACAATCACACTTTGTGCCCCTGCGCCACGAGTGGCCCCAATAAAAAAAAACCATTTTTAATCAAAATTATTATACGTTTCACAAACCTGAGTGCGTGGGTGTTACGCGCCGCTCTGAATGGAATCAAGACCATGTGTGGTGCATTGAATTATAGAATGTCCATGTAATATTGTAGTAATTGTAAGAAATATCTGACCTAAGAAGTTTTGTGTTTATATATTTTTTATATAATTTATTTGTAGGTATCTATAGTAGTAAATAAACAAATTTCTTTATACTTTTTGTACCTAAGTGAGGAATGGAGTGTCTTAACACTAGGTTCCCTCTGCCACCTTGCTGTGTGCGGGATACAACGTGAAGCTGATATATGTACCTACTATAGATATATAAGCTCCAAAAGTTTTACTCCGATACATAAGTAGGACAGGCAAAGAATTTAGTGTTACGGCTCACCAGCCTTCACATTCCGCATATGACATGTGACATTGCAGTTGATTTACGGAACTCAACGCAGCGCTTTGACTTTACCTGGGAAATGGAAGAAATAAAATTGATTTTGTTACACTTATAAAAAACAAAATTCAAAACAATGATTTTTATTTTTTTTAGATCTGTTTGTTTGAACGTTTGTACACGATTATGTCAGAAATCGGTTCATAAATAAAAAAAAGACAATATTGCAATAAAAAAATATTGAATTGTTTGAATACACTTTGGCTTCGAAGCTTTTTCCTATAAAGTTGAATATAGAATAGATTAGGGCATGTCATTGATGTAAGCACAACCTTGCCGTTCAGTTAAAAATATTTTATTGAATATTGTAAATATAATATTCATCACTTTAAATTGATTAAGTTAGAACACGAAAATACATAATTCAAATTTGTAAATAAATAATTGTATAGTTCAAGCGGGCGAAGCCGCAAACCGTTTCCTTAGGTTTAAATATAATAATTTCCTCGAGTGGGGATTGAATCTACAACGATCGTGTTGATCGACGTTTCGCACTGAACCACGAGACTTCATAAGAAGTAACATATTATAAAATATCGAGATCTTATCAAAATATAAATATTACATATAGATAAGAACAGAACCTCCATCAATATTTGACAGTTGCTAATTAATTTATAATTGAACACCTGCCCGTGACCTTAATATATATATTATTAAGATTATTATTTTTTTGAGGCCAGTCGTGGCGCAGCGGCACGAGGTGTGACTGTGCAACCGACTGGTTGTGGGTTCGATCCCCACTCGAGGAAATGAAATATTTACTTAAATTTATATTTCCATTTCTCGTGTCGAGCCATCTCTGGTGTCAAGGCAAAGCGCGGCGTTGAGTTCTGGCACTCAACACGCAATGCAGAATTTGGCACAAAGTGGGGAACGAAGTGTCTTAACACTAGGTTACCTCTGCCTACTCTGCTGTGTGCTGGATAAAGTGTGAAGTTGATTTATTTATTTTGTTTATTAATATCAACATTTTTACCAATGTGGCGCAGTGGCGCAGTATCTGATTGTAAGCGAGACTCTAGGTCATGGGCTCGAATTCCACTTAGATGTATTTAAAATTTTTATTTTCTCGCCTTGTTAAAAATGCAATGTGTCACCACTAAACCACAACATATTGGTAGTTAGTTAAGAGTCATGCTCTTAACTAACGGTAAAAATGTATAAGAATTTTAATTTGGTGTGTTTTGTTTGTAAAGGTAGGGGTAGGTAGGCTATTCTAAGTGAGCTTACATTAAATATTTACTACTTTTGGGTCTTAAATAATAATATAATATTAATATTCACATTATTATTTTTTTATTATTTGTTGTTTTAATCCCTGTCATTAAAGTTTTCTGATGTCTTGGCGACCACTAAATAATTCTTTTCTTATATAGAGTTCAAGTATATTTCATTAAAAACTTAAAATAAGATGTTGCTGACAGTAAAGAAAAAAATATTTTTTGCGCCACGACTGGCCTTTAAGTAAAATATTATTTATTAATATCGAATCAATTCATATGGTATTGGTTTTACTAAGTCCCCTTGTGAGGGGTAGACACTCCAATACCCAATTTTCGATACGATATTAATAAAATGATACATAATTAATGTTGAGTGGCGAAATTCAACGCCGCGTTTTATCTCGTTACTAGAACGAGGAATTAAAAATTACTCCCGCTAAGACCCCCAGTGGTAATCGAAGTCACAATCATCGCGTTTACAGACACATACTGTGCCACTGATATGTACAATTTTCTTAGCTTCCCGCTGTGTTCCTTACATAGGGAACTTGGGAACCTCATGTAGAGGTATTCTGTTCCCATTAACACACTTCTTCCCACTTTCCACCGAATTCTAGTGGAATTGCGTGTGAAGTGGCGAAACTCAACGGCACGTTTTTCTTCCAGGGCACGAAAATGAAAATATTAAGCATTTCGTCTTCTCAATAGGGAATCAAACCCACAAAGTCGCGCTTACAGCCACGCATCTATGCCCCTGCACCACGACTATCCTCACAATGTCTAATTATATAGATATTTATAGATTTTTCAAATTTATCCACATTTTTTAGTTGAACGACAGCACTAGTAAACGCTATAAATGTGTTGTTTCATCTCAACAAAGTTAGATTGGCTCGCATCGACTGACTGTCAGACAGATAACATAAAAATGTTTATATTGTTTTGTACTAGGAGAGTGGAGTGTATTATAAATTAGATTGAAATTTTCATTTTAGTTGTTTTTTTTTAGCCTCACGCTGTATCCTGCACACAGCAGGGTAGGCAGAGGGTTAAGACACTCAACACGCAATGCCTCTAGAATTCCGCAGAAAGTAGGGAACGGAGTGTCTTAACACTAGGTGCACTCTGCCTACCCTGCTGTGTGCGGAATACAGCGTGAATATGATTTAATTTTATTTTAGTAAACTACGTATATCAGTGAAGATTAAAATATATAGATAGGATATAGGATACAATATGCAAATAAGATCCAAAGACAGATATTTCGAATATATTTATTTATACGATCTCGAACCTTCAGGATACAATCAAAAGTTTCGCCTCTTCTCCAATCAAACTTTTTTAAATACTCCCGTTCACCCTCCCGCCCCCCATTTCATCCCCTTTCCGGTAATTCGTTCTATGCTATCGCGTTCCCGTCTCGCAATATAATACTTTTATTGGTATGTCACATAATTGGAAATTTTTGATGAATTTTTTATTAGTACGTGGGTAATATCTATTTTTTTGGTTTATAGATCAAGTTTATAAAATTTATACGGTGTAGCAGGGTAGTGTTTAAACACTCCGTTCCTCTCGTATCGTTCAATTTTCAGAACATACGAGAACTTTAAGACATGCTTTGTCTTTTTACCACAGGGAATTAATGAAAATAATTAATTACCTCAAGCGGGAACTGAATTCGCTACCGTCGCGTTTACAGTCATTCGCTGCACCGCTGCGTTGCCACGGCCTAAATATAATAAATATTTTTAAAACTAAAAATAAAAGTGCATATATGTAATAAGTAATTATCAACTTGAACGATGTTAATTTGCGTTTCTTATGGTTATATCTCAAGAACTACTGGTTCAAATTGAAAAAAATATTAATTAATTAATCAGCTTCACGCTGTATCCCGCTCACAGCAGGGTAGGCAGAGGGAACCTAGTGTTAAGACACTCCGTTCCCCACTTTCTGCTGAATTCTGGAAGCATTGCATGATGAGTGGCAGAACTCAACGCCGCGCTAAGCCTCGAAAAAAATATAATGAAAATTATTATTTTCATTATATTTTATAATATTTTGTTATCCTGTTTTACATTGACAGTTTTGTATGCGTTTAAATATGTAGGTATATGTTACGGTAAATGTGATTAATTAAAAATTATTAATAACTTAACAAAATTATTAATAATAACCGTATTATTTGATAAATGTCAATAATTAAATTAATAGAAATAAATTGAAATTAATTACTCGCTACATATATTGGTAAAAGTAATAAAATAAAAAAGTAAAAAAATAAAAAAACTTAGGTATTTATTTATAAAATTAATCACATAGTTTTACCTACAGTATTGTACTTATTTGAGATTATAAAACAAGAGTAGGTATTGTTCTTTTTTTTTATAAAAAAATTAAAACAAAAATCTCTCAATAATCTTCTTATCTCACCATCTAGTATTAGTCCACGATGTCTGAATTGACTATGCTTACAATCTATTCCCAATTGGCGAGACTCAACGCTGCACTTTGTCTAGCGGAATAGTGAAACCAACGTAACCTCTATGGAAATCAAACCTATCATCAAAGCTATCGCGTTTACATGCAGACCTCATTCCGCTGAGCCACGATGCCTCATCGATAATATGACAAATCAAAAAAAGTTGACGTGGACGTGCGATTGTAAACGAGACTGGTTTTAGGTTCGATTCCCAGTTGAGGAAATGAAATATTTAATGTTATCATTTTTATCACCAGAGCGAGGTGCTCTAGTAACGAGGCAAAGCGTCTGTTCCTCCAGAAGAAAGTGGGAAATGGAAACATCTTAATAGGAATAGAGGTGACTTAGCACTAGGTTCCCAGGTTCCCTTTACCCTGCGATGCGTGAGATACAGCAAAGATAAAAAAAAACTTACTTCTGACAATATATTACCAATATTGCAAAAGGTTCCAGCAATAAAACTAAATAACACAAACCATATTTACCATAAAAATTGACATTTCCAAAGAACAATACACATAAATACGAATGTATATAATAAATTCAATTCATATAGAAATTACTACATGCGAAATCAGTATGCGAAGTAATAATCGTCACTTAGTACTTAAATGGTATTTTATATTTTGGTCCAAGTTAAAGGAAATGGCGTTTAAATTATTAATTTTTGTCAGTGTTCCTCGTTTTTAATCTATTAATCTTTAAATAAAATCAATCAGCTTCACGCTGTATCCCGCACACAGCGGGATAGGCAGAGGGAACCTAGTGTTAAGACACTCCGTTCCCCAGTTACCGCCAAGTTCTGGAGGCATTGCGTGTTGAGTGGTGGTACTCAACGCCGCGCTTTGCCTCGACACCAGAGCGAAGAAATGAAAATATAAATGTAAATAAATATTTCATCTCTTCGAGTGGGCATCGGACCCACAACCAGTCGGTTTTGCAGTCACACCTTGTGCCCCTGCCCCACGTCTGACTCAAAATCTTTAATTTTTTCTCTTTTTTTTAGTCTTTTATTTTTTAAGCTAAAAATGTTTTATTTTTTAATCTGTAAATAGTGTTAGTCTAGATTAATCTAGAATACAAATTCAAATTTTGATTTAAACTTCTTAGCACTTGTTAACCCTTTTAATGCCTTAATGATTATAGGATTAAATAAAAAAAACATGTTTTTTATCGTTGTATGTAAATATGTAAGAAAAGGTAGAATTAAACAACAAAATACCTAATTTAAAATATATTTTCATATTCAGTTATATATTTAACGACGGTAGTGACTTAATATTTTATAATTCCTTTATTTCAACGTAGGTAAAATCGCCTGTTCCAGAGATTATCCTGGACATACAGACAGGTAACTTTAAAAGTGTTTGTTTGTGTACTAGTATCGTGTAAATAAATAGTACACTTAACACTTCAATTTTTTTATTATGTATAAATAAATAAAAATCTATATATTAGTTTATTATAATTAATGATTAAAAAAATTTCTTACTAACTTCTCGCCTTTATTGCACAATAAACAAAATAATAGTAGTGTTAGGTCACTCTCTCTCTCTCTCTCTCTCTCTATTTTTATCCTTTATTTCTTCAGTGTTTCTTATCAGATTTGATGTTTGGGAGACGGAAGTAAATAATTATTTTTATAAATACTATAATCTATTCGTGGCGCAGGGGCACAAAGAGTGACTGTAAAACCAACTGATTATGGGTTCGATCCCCACTCGAGTAGATGAAATATTTATTTAAATCGATATTTCCATTTCTTCGCTCTGGTGTCGAGGCAAAGCGCGGCGTTAAGTTCTGCACACACGCAATGCCTCCAGAATTCATTAGAAAGTGGGGAACGGAGTGTCTTAACACTAGGTTCCCGCTGCCTAAACTGCGGTGTGCGGGATACAGAGTGAAGGTGATATATTTTATTTTTATTTTTATAAATACTATAATCTCCCAATTATACCGTAATCGTATTATAATGTCCACTTTGAATTACAATAATGGCTGCTTTAATGCATGTCTTCTTCAAGTCCAAGCTCTGGGTGTCCACATTTTTTGTCAATCCAGGACACAAAGACGTCCCGCGGTGACATCGAAAATACATGTTTTTTTTTTCAACGCGACAACATTTGTCTTGTTTTTTTTTATTTATATAGTAGCTTGAATGTTTTATATTAAAAAGGTATTTAGTTTTATTGTTATAGAGTTGTAGTGAGTCAGTTGGTCGTGTTGTGTGTTCGAATGCAATTTGTGTTTATTTATAAAATATTGATTTTTTTATATTTTCATTTCTTCGCTCTCATGGCAAAGCGTGGCGTTGAGTTCCGCAACTCAACACGCAATGCCCGTGGAACTCAGCGGACAACGAGGAACGGAGTGTCTTAACACTAGGTTCCCTCGGCCTACTCTGCTGTGTGCGGGATACAGCGTGAAGCTGATTTGATTAAATTTATTTTTTTCTCAACTTAAACGATGCGAACGACGTGAAAATTAGATATATTTTAAAACATGATCAGAGAATACTTAGTTATATTACTTATCAATAAAAAAAGTTTAAAACACATACATTAGATTTTAGTTGGAAGAGATATCTAATTTTGTCAAAGACTAACGATTCTATATAACAAATTTAAATATTCTCTTGAGTGAGTTTCAAATCTACGACCACCGCATAAATAAATATATCTAGCCATATGTTATTAAATAATATATGGCCCGAGGTCAGTCGTGGTGCAGTGGCACAAAGTGTGACTGTAAAACCGACTGGTTGTGGGTTCGATCCCCACTCGAGGAGATGAAATATTTACTTAAATTTATATTTCCATTTCTTTGCTCTGGTGTTGACGACAAGCCCAGCGTTGAATTCTGCCACTCAACATGCAATGCCACCATAATTCGGCAGAAAATGGGGAACGGAGTGTCTTAACACTAGATTCCCTCTGCCTACGCTGCAGTGTGCGGGATACAGCGTGAAGCTGATTTATTTTATATGTTATTAAATAGTTAGACGGTTACTCACTAATTTATCTGTCATTAAACGTCAACATCTTAACAGATTATAACAAAAAGAAGTGTCAAATTGACATATATATACAGATATATCAGGAATATTATATGCATGAACGGGTGCGCGTGCGCATTGAAACGTGAAGGAAATCACTAAAAATATTGCTTTAATCCCAATACGTTGAGGACAAGTTGATTTTTTGAACTTTAATAAGTAGAGATAAGGACAGAAGTTGGTTTATTTGTTAATATTCGATTAAGGCGCGGTAGCGAAATGCATTCGACTGTAAAGACCGAATATCGACAAAAAATAATGAAACAAACGTTGGTCCTTTGAAAATTATAAGTGACAAGGGAGCGAGGTGTGAGAAATCACGCTTGAATTTTTAGTGACTCATTTTTATGTTTATGTTTAGTGAATTTTATCTATATTTTTCATTTAGTGCAATATTCTCGAAAGAGGCCGGTCGTGGTGCAGCGGCACATAGTGTGGCTGTAAAACTGACTGGTTGTGGGTTCGATCCCCACTCGAGGAGATGAAATATTTAGTTAAATTTATATTTCCATTTCTTCGCTCTGGTGTCTAGGCATAGAGCGGCGTTAAGTTCTGCCACTTGACACGCAATGCCTCCAGAGTTCGGCAGAAAGTGGGGAACGGAGTGTCTTTTACTAGGTTCCTTCTGCCTACCCTGCTGTGTGCGGGATACAGCGTGAAGCTGATTTATTTATTTTTATTTCTTGAAAGTGGTGTTTTCGTATATGCGATGGTTGTAAGTTTGATTTTGGTTTAAAAACATAATACCTAAAAAATATATTTTAATCATAGTGATAAATTTCAACACTCAACGTCTCTAAAATAGGGAGAAAGTAAAGAGAGGAGTGTCTTTACACCAGATTATGTCTATATATCCCACATAAAAAAGAAGAAAAACCAGTTAAAAGCCAGCACTAAAAGAATACCTCCTTTCCTTTAAAAGTCAGCTAAAATGCTCATATGTTACAACGCTGTATTCAAAGAGTACTTTTGTTTCTGATAGTGCGGCGTGATCAATTTCTCGCACAAAGCCCGATATAGAGGTAAGCCCAGGGTGACCTAGGTGACCACCACGTGAGGCCTAAGATTTATTAGTACTAGAAGATACCAAAATTAATACATATTAATTATATAATAATAACTAAAAAGGCCAGTCGTGGCACGAGGTGTGACTGTAAAACCGACTGGTTGTGGGTTCGATCCCCACCCGAGGAGATGAAATATTTACTTAAATTTATATTTTCATTTCTTCGTTCTGGTGTCGAGGTTAAGCGCGGCGTTGAATTCTGCCACTCAACACGCAATGCCCGCAACACCAATCCACAACCGTCGCATTACAGTCAGACGCTTCTGCCTCTGCACCACAACGGCCCCAATTTTTATGATTTCCTTTTTTTTTATAAATTATTAAAGTGGGCTTTTCCAGAACATTTCGCTGAACAATGCTAATGTTTAACCTTTCTAGCCAACGTGGGTGTGTCTCTAGAACAGGACACAAACGTGAATGAGATTCATCTTAAATTGAAAATTGATTAATATTTATATGAATATGAACATTTATTTATATGAAAATTAAGTCTTGAATATTTCTCCAATTGTGTTAGACGAATTGTAATCATATTTTTTTACTTGTATCACTTGTCTGTTAGGTCTTTATAGACGACAAAACGCCACGTTTTATTTTGTTACCAGAGCCAAGTGAATATTAAATATATCATTCCCACGAGTGGAAACTGAATCCACAACCGTCGTTTTTACAGTCGTAGTCGTATGCGTGTGGACCTGAGCTATGACGCCTCAGTATTATCATTATAAAGTAAATTTAACCTTAGAATATATCTATATTTATATCAGCTTCACGCTGTATCCCGTACACAGCAGGGTAAATAGAGGGAACCTAGGGTTAAGACACTCCGTTCCTCACTTTCCGCCGAGTTCTGGAAGCATTGCGTGTTGAGTTGCGGAATTCAGCGCCGCGCTTTGCCGCTACACCAGAACAAAGAAATGAAAACATAAATGTAAATAAATATTTCATCTCTTCGAGTGAGGATCGAACCCGCAACCAGTCGACTTTACAGTCACACTTTGTAACCCCGCACCAGCACCACGACTGGCCTCACCTCTCACCTTAACCTTAGCACATTAACTAAATAAATTAAATTAATATATGATAAAAATAAACATTAAAAACGTTATCTAAACCAATCTATAAACGTTACAAATAGCTTATAAATACTAAACATTGAAGCATTCAACGGCTTTGTAACCGGTCGTTCGGACCCCGAGTTCACAAACACTGCATCCTAACTGCCGTGTTCTCTCATTTGTCAAACCGTGTGGATATTTAATTATTACAGACCCACCACGTGAAAAGAATACCTGGCATTCTACAATTTATAAGGATCCATAAAAAATAAACGCAACCCCTAAATATATGGTATAAGATATAAAATCGCTTATTTCGTTACAATATAAGAAATAACGTTAACATCTTTGGTCATACAGATTTAGAATTGCCATTCTATCCTATATTTAAAGTGCATTTTTGATCGGCATTAAATATAGTTATAAATCAGGAGTTTCGTGTTTTGTAATATAGAAATAAATTTTAAATCCATACGGGTCGCTTGGACCGTGCCTTCGCTCCTGAGTGTTAATAGATCACCTTGTATAGTTTATGGTTAATGTATAGTTTATTGGTTTTAGTTTATGCTGCTTTTAAATGATTTATTTGTGTTCAAAAGTGTTTAATTAAATATATAGTCTTTGATTATTTGTTTTTTTTTTTTATTTTAATCTGTGTAAGTAAATGTTTTGTTGTGTTTTTTTTATTTTACGCTTTGTCTCGCGTAAAGCCAGAATAGCCAAATAGATGGATATATTTAGTGTTAAGACACTATGCTTTTGTGTGTATGACCAATGTTTTTTTGTGTCTATTTTTTTGTGTTTAATCATGCTAATGTAATAAAATATTAATTAATAATAATTATAATAATAATGTTTTCGAATCATTGTCCATTTTTTACATAAGTTCTTTGTCTGCTTAGTAGAGTGATTTTTTTTTTTTTTTATTTCTTCGAGCAGGTATTGATTTCAAAATCATTACATTTACGCTGTCCCAGTACGCAATGATAGCTCCAGGATTTTTTTTTACAAAGGGCTAAATCTGAGAAAAACAACTATCAACTTACGTAAATCACTTTCTATACTTATTTTGTTTATGAAAATTAAATTTAAATTTAAAAATAAAATCCAAGCCCAAAATCAAAAAGTCGTCAAATAAAATAAAACCAGTTTTAAGAAATAAAAAATAAACTATAGGTATAAATAAATTTATTTAAACAAACATTTCATACATGATTTACTTCACACTCCAACTAACATAAGAAACGAATCATAAATCACGATTCATCCCAAATCAATTACTTCGATCCTGGTACTGCTTTAGTAGCCGCGTCGTTGGTTCAGATTTATATTGTTACAAAGAAAAACACACACGGAATTCATATTAGCCGATTAATAAATTCTCAGAAGTTCAAATAAGACATAAATTTTAATAAAATATACCATAATTTTTATCTGGTTGATCTTAAGTACAATCCGTGCCGTATTGTTTCAACGTTCTTCTAAGGGTCGTTTCAAACTTTCATAGAGTTTGAAGGAGAAGCTGGTGATGTGGAAAAGTCCTAATTTGACCTGATAGTGCCTACTGGATTTTTTTCATATATATGTATTTTTTTTCATGGTCACTTATATCATGCTCAAGCGCATACTCGTAATAGACACTACATTGCCTGTTGAATAGCGGAACTCAACGCCGCGCTTTACCTTGTACCTGAGGAAGAAAATGAAAATAATTTATTCCCTCGAGTGGGAGTCGAATGTACAAACGTGTTTATAGTATATAGATGCTGTGTGAAGGTCTCAATATTTTTCATACTTTTTACGTATTAAGTAACTCCATCAAGACTATGTCGTTATGACCATGGGTTCGATTCGTACAATTATTTAAAAAAAGAATAATGTTAATATTGGGAAAAAATGTAGCATTGGTCCTATTAAGAGATATTTCGCTTTAGTGTTCCGCTGTACCTCGCACAATTCTATATATCGGTATATAGAGAGAAAGACACTCCAAGATACTCTATTCTCCATTTTTTGCTGAATTCTGGAGGCATTGCCTGTAGATTGGTGAAACTTAACGCGCTTTGCCCTGTTACCATAACGGAAAAAAGATAATATTAAATATTTCATTCCCCCGAATGGCAATCAAACCCACAACCTATCGCATTCACAGTCACACTTTGTGCCTCTGCGCCACGACTGGCTTTTAAAATTAATCATTCGATTTATTTATTTCAATTTTCATATTTTTTTAAACATTTTTTTTGTAATGCATCACAATGTAATATATTAAATTATTACTGTTGTTCACATCTTATCGAAGAACTAGATTTATATCTCTTTTGGAGAACTCGTCACGAATACGTTATTTGTCTCTCGTGTATCATTTTTCTAAGATAAAGAGGTTTCGTGACATTTGTATAATAAAATTTTGAGATGATATTGAGTTAAATCTGTCAGGTGGGTCGTTGACGTCAGGTTAGAGAGAAAAGAAGTAGTTACCTTCATGCATCTCTAATAAATTGCTGGGTTGGCAGAGATAAAATAGTGTTAAGACACTCCGTACAAGCCCACATAGGTAATAATTGTCGCTGTACCAGACTGGTAAAAAAAATTCTACTTCATTCCAAAGAAGATTCGAACCAGCGTCAACCGTGACATGAAGGCATATACTCGTATATTGTAATATAATAATAAAATATCGATATAATTTATCCTTAGTTGTGATATGCAGAAATACAAAGTATAAAAAACTATATTAGAAACTAATTACAAAATATTTTTTGTATTTAATTTGAAAGTCCCATAGGTACTAGGTGCGAGTCTGTATAAAGTGGTTAAACACAACACAAATCGAACCTACAACTAACATATAAAACATATACAAAATTTTTAATCTTTGGAAACTTGATTGGCTTGTGTTAAAATTTTTGTGGACTTTTTATTTTAATATTTAAGGTAGGTACCATTTGTTATCCAAATTATTACCACCAAAAAAATAAGAAATAATAACAAAAGTTTTCTTTCACCACTATACAGTCACAGAAACTATGAAAATACAGCATTCTTAAATATATAAAAATACATAATAAAATATAATACCCATTAAAATATTAATATTATTATTGAGGCCAGTCGTGGCGCAGCGGCACGAGGTGTGACTGTAAAACCGACTGGTTGTGGGTTCGATCCCCACTCGAGGAGATGAAATATTTACTTAAATTTATATTTCCATTTCTTCGCTCTGGTGTCGAGGCTAAGCGCGGCGTTGAGTTCTGCCACTCAACACGCAATGCCTCTAAAATTCGGCAGAAAGTGGGGAACGGAGTGTCTTAACACTAGGTTCCTTCTGCCTACCCTGATGTGTGCGGAATACAGCGTGAAGCTGAAAATATTTAAGAGTAATATATAGGCTTATACGAAAACAATATAAAAACATACAAACAAACAAACCCAATCTATTCTATTTTCGCCAAACAATTATTTTACCACATTTTAATCTCTATTAGTGAATCATCCACAATCATAATAATGACAAAACCCCACCAATTCGATTACTGTCTAATTAGAGCCGTATAGTGGAAAATGGCCAGCGAAATTACATCTAGACCGAAATAAAGGTAATTGCTGAGAGCTACCTGTCTTTAGTTTACTTTGGCGTCATCTCCATCACTCTTACTCCTATCCAGATCTCGATATCTGTCTTTTTCTCATCTTAATACTATAAATATTGGTTTGTATACGAAAAGAGTTATATTAAAATTGGGTTTTACTATTTAGAACTCTATTTTGATGTTGGTTAGGGTTGTATTGGGTTGTAAGTGTATTGAGTTATAACAACACATATTGGTCACAAGTTTTTGATTAAGGTGAGTAGACACTGGATTACACAAGGAGTTTAGTTGAAATTGATGTTTGGTTTTAAAGTTATCGATTTTGGTAAAGCATATTTGTATATAATTTAAAATATATATTATTTTTTGTGAGATACAACCAATATAGTGAAACTGAACAACTAAAAATAATATATATATTACACACATAGTAAAATTTTGTCAAAGGTATATACGATTATGTACAAATGATCAATGAGGCCATTATGGTGCAGCAGCACAATGTCTGACGCGACGTTCGACGGTTGGATTCCCACTTGAGGAAATTAATTATTTTTATTCCTGGAAACAAAACGTAGCCTCAAAAAAGGACAGTGCGTCTCGAACGGAGTGTCCTAATAGTAGATTTATTTTACCTACAATTTCCTGAATATTTTTTCTTCTTTTTTTCTTTATTGATCAGGTAACATTTACTTATGAAATATAAAATTTAAACAGAACCCACTGTCACCATGTCATAGCAAATATTAACACTACGAGGCCAGTTGCGGCGCATTGGCTCAAAGTGAGACAGTAAGCGAGTTTGATCCCCAATCAAGAAAATGAAATATTTATTTAAATTTATATTACCATTTCTTCGCTCTGGTGTCTAGACAAAGCGCGGCGTTGAGTACTTCCACTCAACACAATCCCTCCATAACCCGACGGAAAGTGGGAAACGGAGTGTTTTAAAGGTTCCCTCTGACTACCCTACTATGTGCGGGATACATTTTATTTAACACTATAACAATAATCAACATTAAAACAGTATAGAACTACCTTTACACAAAGTTCATCTTCGTCAAAGGAGCCGCCATCGATTCCGTCGATCTTCGCTATTGTAATTACGTTCTTTCCATTTTATTTTCGATTTATCGTTTTGTGTTTGGACTTTACTTTATTTGTTTATTTGATTTTTTTTTTTTTTAAGTTATATTGCTATCAGAAATATATTTAAAGTTTTTACTCATCTGGTTGTGGAATATCTATTTTATAGGTCTTGATTAATTGGTGTTTTGCCATATAGCAGAGTAGGCCTAATATCAAGACACTCCGTTGACTATCAGCTTGAGTTTACCACATTATGTCTTGAGTAGTGGAACTCAGCGCGGAATGTATTAGGTCTGTATTTATAAAACGATCTCAAGTCTAAAATCGATCTTGAGAACCATTTATAAATATAGCCTTAGCATCTGGCAACTTGGCAATCTTGCATCAGGCATTGAATATTGCTAACAGCCTAATTTACTAGTTATACAAATAACACTGTTTTGCAACACTCAATATTACGAAAAAAACAAAAATTTTATGTGTCCAATAAAATCCAGGTAAGAACTATATTTTATACACAGATATTTTTTTGAGGCCAGTCGTGGCGCAGCGGCACGAAGTGTGACTGTAAAACCGACTGGTTGTGATCGATCCCCACTCGAGGAGATGAAATATTTACTTCAATTTATATTTCCATTTCTTCGCTCTGGTGTCGAGGATAAGCGCGGCGGTGAGCTCTGCCACTCAACACGCAATGCCTCCAGAATCCGGCAGAAAGTGGAACGGAACGGAGTGTCTTAACACTGGGTTCCTTCTGCCTACCCTGCTGTGTGCGGGATACAGCGTGAAGCTGATTTATTTATTTATTTATTCACATTGGTGTCATTGGTGTCGGCGTTGTGTGTGTGTTCCGCCACTCAACACGGAGTGGAGTGTTTTAACACTACGCTCTCTCTGCTTATCTTACTACATGTAGGATACAGCGTGAAGCGTGACATTCTTTTTTACTGAAAACTATAGTATTTCTGTATTCGCGTTGACTGTCAGGTGCATTGCTGCTGCAACACGACGATCTCTTATTACCTAATAGTGATGTAAAGATTACACTATATTATTTTATAATGTAAATAAAAAGCAAAAAGAAAACACAGTGGTGGTTGAGTAAAATCAATGATAATAATAGATGGCGCTAGATGGCGGTTCTTTTACAAATTAAAAAACGTCTGCGCCGGCGCATGTGGACTATTTAGAAGCATTCGATAATTCAATTAAGTAATAATAGCTAATTAAATGATTTTATGCTATAAGAAATAGATACTTTATGTTACAATTAGAACTATTTATTATCATTTTTGGAAGATATTGATATTTTTCAACATGACAACAAAGATTAAAGTTATTTTGTTTTTAATTTCGTTTCATTCATATACATTGTATTGCTGTATGCGCGATATAGTGTAAGCAGAAGGAAACTAGTTTGAGACCGTCGTAGCTCAGCTGCAAAGCGTCTAAAGTTGACGGTTGTGGGTTCGAGTCTCACTTGAGGGAATCTTATTTCCATTTCGCTTCGCTTTGGTACAAGACTAAGCGTGACGTCGGAACGAAATATGGATATTTTTGTACATTAATAAATTTAAAACTTCAATATAAAGTAGGTACGAGGCCGGTCGTGGCGCAGCGGCACGAGGTGTGACTGCAAAACCGACTGGTTGTGGGTTCGATTCCCACTCGAGGAGATGAAATATTTACTTAAATTTATATTTCCATTTTTTCGCTCTGGTGTCGAGGTTATGCACGGCGTTGAGTTCTGCCACTCAACACGCAATGCCTCCAGAATTCGGCAGAAAGTGGGGAACGGAGTGTCTTAACACTAGGTTCCCTCTGCCTACCCTGCTGTGTGCGGGATACAGCGTGGAGGTAAAAAAAAAATATAAAGTACGATCAAGTTATAAGGTAGAAATAAAAAAACGTATGAAAAATATTTTGGTAATGACATTAGTACACATGTACAAATTTGAGACATTGCGTATTGAGCCGCGAAATTTAACGCCGCGTTGTGTTTACAATAATTTAACAGCTGTTAAAAAAAATATCGTATAGTTAGAAAATAACATCCCAATTTACAAATTGAACTTTATTGTCCAAGACCGTTATTAGTCATGATTGCATTTTATATTGATTTTGATAGATTTTTTTGTTCTTGTACTAATATGACTTGGATGCCTTTTAAATAAATATGGTTAAAATTTGCTTTTCCTTAATTTAAATCTTATTAAACAGTAATCGTCATGGTTCAGTGGAGAGGAGGATTGTAAATGAGGTGATTGTAGGTTTATTTCCCATTTCCTATTTGGAATAAATTACTGTAGTATTGTCTTCTTGTAGTATTCTCCTTGCTCTCTTAAAGAGACAAATAGCGTTGTTCACGGCGTTATGTTTCGCCACTGAACGGGCAATGTAAAAAAAAATCTTTTATATAATTATAACACTTAAATCGATGAACCAATATCATACTTCAATAAATTTACTTCGATCCAACATATCAAAAGATTCTAAAAAAAGTAAAAAACGAATACTGTCGAAATAATCCTCTTAAGCTAAGTCCTGAACAAAACAGTTTGCACAAAGAATTTTTTTTTTATTAAAATCCAAAGGTTGACATTTGCCTCCATAATAAAAGGATGGGTTTATGGTGCTATCGAAGAAATGGTTGCTATTGCTATTTAATTTAAAAAATATATAAATTTACATATACATATAACATTATATTAAAGTGACACTAAATATATGATACATTATATATTCATTTTTTTTGTGTATTTTAAAAATAAACACGCTATTTTTGAATGAGAAACTATAGTTATGGTGCTTAAAACTATAAATTATATGAGAATTAAATCGAATGGCTTACCAGTAGCATCTGATAAGTTCCAATATTTTAGTCCTGGCTCCATCATCAATCTAATTCCATGATGCCATATGTATGGTTACCTAAGCTATAAATAAAGGTCAAATTTCGTGGGTTCAATTCACACTTGGGGGAATGAAATATCTAATATATTCATTTCCTAGCTCTGGAAACATGGCAAGGCGCAGTTGGGTCGCACCTGTTAACACGCATTACCTTTAGAATTTGGAAGTATGGGAATGGAGTGTCTCAACACTAGATTCTTACTTAAATGGAGAAACTTTGTCTCATCTGTACAATCTACACTCAAGGTTGTATGTACTATTGCATAAGGGGGAAAAATCCGTCTTAATATATCATACAGTGTATTTTTTTAAAGAAAAACATTAAATACTGTGTATTTATTTTTAAAGAAAAATATTTAAAAAATATACTAAAAAATATATATTTTAAACTTACCTGACATCGAATCGAAGGTTCTTCAATAGCGCCCCGATATCGTGGGAGACATAAATAACAGGTATCAATACAAGTGACTTTTGTTGTATTGTCAATTTTGTTATCAAGTTTTTTTTTCTGTAAATCGCCATTTCAATTGAAAACTTATTTTTTTCCTAAACTTTTAAGCTTCACGCTATATCCAGAACATAGAAGGGTAGGCAGTGGGAACTTGGTAACCTAGTCCTATCAAAGCTAGACCTATCAAAACGCTTCCGTTCCCCAGATTCATCTGAATTCTTGAGGCATTACGTTTCACTTTGTCTCGTAACCAGAGCGAGAAAACAAAAATATTGTTTTTTCATTCCCCTAAGTGAGAATTGAATCCACAATCATCGTGTTTACGGCCTCAACTCGACTCAGTCCTTAACTTATTATAGTTTTATTCAAATACATGCAGTCTCACAGTTGCCCACATGTAGACAGAGAGAACCTAGTGTAAAGACACCTCAATCGAACCACGACACCACGACGGCCTTCATGTACAATTAGTGATACGAGATACATAATATTAATAATATCTATAGGATATGAGGCCAGTCGTGGCGCAGCGGCACGAAGTGTGACTGTAAAACCGGCTGGTTGTGGGTTCGATCCCCTCTCGAAGAGATGAAATATTTACTTAAATTTATATTTCCATTTCTTAGCTCTGGTGTCGAGGGTAAGTGCGGCGTTGACTTCTGCCACTCAACACGCAATGCCTCCAGAATTCGGTAGAAAGTGGGGAACGGAGGGTCTTAACACTAAGTTCCCTCTGCCTACCCTGCTATGTGCGGGATATAGCGTGAAGCTGATCTATAGGATACTGTCAATATTTTAATATTTAAAATTAGTAATGAGACTATACAAAATTGGGTAACAGAGTATTTTAACACTCAGTTCCAATTCCTACTATTTCTGGCCCGAAAAAAACATGAAGCTAACTAACTACGGGATCTACAGATATCAGAAACAAAAAGATTTAACAATTTCTTAAAAATAATTTAAAATTCTATTAGAATAAAATCAAAGCTTATTTGATAGCTATTCTCAAACTGATTTGAAAGAGCGATTTTGTTGATTACCAAAACTATTCAAATACAAACCTTAACTGATAGCAATAGGGTTGATATTTCCATGAAAATTTAACACAAAAGATGGTTCTACAGTGTCGCATCCGTACCATTTCTTTATCAATCAAGTAGACAGACAAAAAACGTACATCGAACGGAGAGTCACTTACATTAATGACAGCTACCCCATGCAGCCTTTAGTTCAAAGATAAGTTTAAATAGAAACTCTATTTTTAACTAAACAATGGAATAGACAAAAAGTTAGTGTGTGTTACACTTTGTTTTTGATCAGAAAATCTTTTTTAAGTTGTTGTAGGTACAATTTTTTGTTCAACTCGCTGTACGATTTTTTACTGTTTAAAATGTAATATTGATGTAGTATAGTAGTGTAATACTGAATACCACTACTACTACTACTACTACCGCAACGATGAGCTATACATTCTTGATTTATGTACAAATGATATATATAAATTACATAACTTAGGGCCAATAATCGACATTATTTTGATTTTCATTTTTTTCAGCTTCACGCTGTATTCCGCATGTCGCAGGGTAGGTTAGGTTAGAGGAAAGAGGAAGACTAGTGTTAAAATACTCCCCACATTCCACCATATTTTGAAAGTATTATGAATGGCATTACTCAACGCCGCACTTTGCCTCGATACACAACACAACCTATCGCGTTCACAGTCACACTCTACCCCTGCGCCAACAACTATCCTTTTTTCTTTTTTTTTAAATAAAAAAATTAAAAAAAGTTACCAAAACCCAACATAAGCCACATCTGTCCACACACAAAATCTTTGCCCCAATCGTCATTTCGTTGTAATTGCCGCGCGAATCATTTGCCGATTGTTTTCTAAAGCAGATCGCGGGCCCCTAATGGCTTCGTCCTTGTGTTCCGTATATCGAGCGTTCATTGGAATTAAACTGACTCTGGGGATAAAAGGGTGGTATTGGGGTACATATACTTTTTTTGTATTTAAAAGTCTTTATAGCTTGCTTTTGGTATTAATAATGGTGGAGGAAAGTGGATTTTGGTTTTATATTTTGCCTTGTATAGTCAAAATGTATATATAACTTATAATTTATGTCTTTCTGGCTGTAAATACAATGGTTGTGTGTTCGATTCCTATTTAAGAGAATAAGTTTTGATTTTTTCCTCACTCTATAATAATGATAAAGTGGAAAGTGAGGAACAAAATACTTAATAGTAGATTTGCTTTGCCTATCCCGCCATATGCGGGATACAGCGTGAAGCTAAAAATAAGTACTCTTAAGTTAAGTTATATGACGAATGGTAGCCAATAAGTACACAAATATAAAATATGGTATATGTATGTTGTGTTAATTTCATCTGTAGAACTAAAATTGAAATTATTTTATAAAAAAGCCTGCTTGTTCTTTCGCAATCCTATCTATCTCCCAATTAAAATCATATATATATCATATTATGTAAAAAAAAAACAAAAATAAAAAATGTTATGTAGACTAAATCTGCAAATTATTTCGTTTAATATTTACATAGTTACTATGTTACAATTATTTAAAAAAAAATGTAAATGATTTATTGTTTTGGCGTATTGATATTTGGAGGCAGATAGGCAGCAACTGGTCCAAAGGGAACCTTCGTTCTTAATTTGATTTTACTTCCCTATATCAAAAAATATTTTCAATATATTCGAAGAACATTTTAATAAATATTTCATTTCTTCGAATGGATTTCGAACCCACAACCAGTAGCGTTTACAGTCATACACTTGTGTGCCTGCGCCAAGGCTGGCCTCATATATATACATTGTATAAAATTATAATTGAATTTATAAACCTCGTATTCAATATCATTGAATCATCCTAAACCAGTTACTTGTTTTCTTACCATAAATATGAATCAGTTTTAATCCAACAATCTCGACTGACCGGAATCGAACCCGGGACCCATTGTTTCTTTAAGGATGGATCTCTCAATGCGATGTTTTATTGGAACCGATCAGTATTGTCGGCTTAAGTGTCATCGAAATGTTTGGAACGGAGTAGGGTAAACGAACTATTATGGTCTATGTTCTATTAGCTTTTTCAAATTGTATCTTAAATAGATATATTCTTTTATATTTTTGCGCAATTATTATTTGTTATTGTTCAAATTTTCTACGAATTTGTTATTTCCCTCATATAAAATCAAATGTTAATTATGTTTTCTTCTTATCTGGCGGCTCTTACGTGATATCGAAGCAATTTACCCTATAAAGCAAAATATTCGGATGCCTCTACAGTCAAGTTTAAAAATTATATAGACTAATATAGACCATATTGATCTTGTACATATTTAACTACTGCAAATAATTTCAACATTAAATTAAATTAAATTTATTAAAAAAAATCCTTAGTCCTAAAAGTTAAAAGTCTTTATTAGTCTTCCTTACCTTACATGTCAAGCTCATCTTCTTATACCGAACAGAACACAATAGGGTGCGCGATATTTTATTGTCAATGTTAAATAAAGTCATTATTTTGATTGAAGGCTTCACGTCATGTTTTTTTGTCATTTCGAACTGGTTCGGTACATATAGTTGTGACCACACCTTATGAGAATAATAGATTTAGAGGCCGTTGTGGTACAGTGGGACACAGCGTTTGACTGAAAACGCGGTGGTTGTAGGTTTGATTCTTTCTTGAAGCAATAATATATTTTCATATCTTTGCTGTGGTATCTGACACTCAATTAGCAATATCTCCAAAATTAGGCTTTGCATAGATAACGGAGCATCTTCACACTAGGTCAGAGGGAACCTGGTTTTAAGATGCTCTGTTGTATTAGCTATTTGCGGGATAGAGCGTGAAACTATTAAAAAAAAAGATTCTTGTAAAATGATCTTATCTGTCGTGGCGCAGGGGCACAAAGTGTGACGGTAAACGCGACTTGTTGTGGGTTCGATCTCAATCGAGGAAATTAAATATTTATTTAAATTTATATTTTCATTTTTTTACTCTTGTGTCACTCGACATGCAATGCCGTAATTAAGCGGAAAGTATGAAACGGAGTGTCTTAACACTAGGTTTCCTCTGCCTACCTTACTATATGCGTAATAGAGCGTGACACTATTAAAAAAAACTACATTTCTTCTAAAATAACATTAAACATACCTCTAAAACATCTAATGGAGATGTCCGAAATGCTGAATATTGAAAAATGAGCGTACAAATCGCAAAACGTCCATACAAATAGGTTATATTGTATCCACATTAGTGTGACCGAAAGACCGACGTGAAATATGCAAAGGTATTAATCTTATAACAAAAGCTATTTCAAGTATATCGGAGTTTTTGATTCAAATGAAATTATCAGTTTTTTCTTAGGGAACCTTTTTTGGGTTACTATATTCTTCTTATTTAGATATATTAGTTGTGATGGAACCAAATTCCACGTTTTGTGAATTACGTTAATTTATCAAAATAGTGTCTCTATTAAGGTTTGAACTCGTAACTAACACACAGGATTTTTTTTATTCTGATCATTTCTGAGATTAGTGCGGTCAACCAAACAAACTATTCTGCTCTATATATTTTTTTTATATTTTCGATAGAAAGACACTTCCGTTCCTCACTTTCCACTGAATCCTGCAAGCATTGCATTTTGAGTGGAGAAACTCAACACCCCGTATTGTCCTGTTACTAGAGCGAAGTAAAAAAATATAAAAGCTTTCATTTCCTTAACTGAGAATTGAACCCATATGCTGTCGCATTTACAGTCGCCCACTTGGGCCCTGTGCGACGACTGGTCTTTATAATATTATTATAGGTTTAAATTTAATATTCACATTATATTTAAAAAAAAAATGTCAAGAACCCTGGATTTAAATGTTGTTGATGTTTACTCGGGAAAGTAATAATTGCCGCACATTTATTTTAAATTCTGCTTACTAAACTGTAGTTTCTTGCCGGCTCCTCTCAGCAGAACTACCTTCAGAGCTTGGTACCTTTCTAAAGGACAAGACTATTGACTATTGAATTCACTGAATAAATAATATCTAATTTTCATTATTAAAACATGCATCTCTGATAGTGATTACCATACTAACTATTACCTAATATTATTGTTTAGATTTTTAAATATTTTATGTAGTTATAAATTAATGCCAAGGTGAGGTCCGTCGAACGCTGTTCGATTCCAAAGATTATCTATCAAAGAGACACTATCGAATATCGAGATCTGGATAGTAGTGTGGCTATTATACAGGGTGTATTGAGAATTAATAGCAGAAATTCATAATTATTTGAAAATAAATATGATTGAATAGTCTTTGGTGGTTTTACCCTGTATACCCTATACACATTTTTATAGAATGAAATAAATCTATGGAGAAATCACGTTTTGATGTTGAAATAGTTAATGAGATTAGGTGCTAAAACTCACTACAATGGCTGTTGAGATGCTTAGTTGAACCGATGATTTTTAAAACTTAAACATCTCACACACGACGTCAACCCACTAGGTTTTCTCTGTCTACTCTAGATAAACCTTTTGCTTAGACACTCCGTTACCCATTTTCCACCAAACTCTAGAAGCATTGCGTCTTAAGTGGCGGAACACAACGCTGCGAATTAAAACTTAATTATAGAATATTTATATATTACAATATTTTTTTTATACGGCTTACAAAGTGGACCAATACACATATCACCACCCAATCCCTACACTAAATTACTGAAAGAGCAAACTACTACAAGTGACAAAACAAAGTTACACATGAATAAATTACCTAATAATACTATTAAACATTTTCAAACACCCTATATAAAGTGTTTAAGTAGCTTAGGCTTCGATAGAATATCAACATTGGTTTAATCAGTCGATCTCAGGAAGTACACTGATTGATCAATACATTACCTTCGCACCGTAATTACTTGTCGATGCCATATCGTAGAAATAATTAGATTATATTTTTTTTATTAAAAGAACTATTAAGGCTTTTTATTTTTATTTGACTAGTTAAATCTAATAATTATTAAGTACTACTTTATAGTAATAATTATTAGCAGTCATTCTATTAATAATTCTCTCTTTCTCTCTTTCTTCTTCTCTCTGCCATCGCGGTGCAGCTATGCGATGGATTCCGATTTAGGGTAATGATGTTTTTGTAATTTTTTCGCTCTTGGAGCCTATGAAGGAGCCTAAGTTCCGATCCGGTAGTTTCCGATTACCCCGCTATATTCTGTTTACAGCGCGATACGTTAAGGAAATCTGTTATTATAGTCACCTCGTTTAGTTACCATACATATGGAAATATTTAAATCTACACATCATTAGTTTGGTGCTCTATTTTAAAGTAATATCGGCTCGAATTCAAAATATATTTTTGTATTGGATCCATTTATTGTGGAAGGCTATAAGGCTGTACATGTTAATCTGGTCGATGTAACCCACTGTTCCTGCGGTCAGGGTTATCTCGCATACTTACAATGGTCATATGAAACTAATTAAATAGTAAATACTAGCTATGAATATAAACAAAAATATAGAGGATTTTAAAATCTAAAATAAACTCTTTCAAGTTCTTTATTTTAATTATACAATGTTACATATGCTCACAGACAATCAAAATACAAATATCGATTTTCCAAACCAACTACAAAACGAATTCCAAACCAACTACGAAACGAATAAAAATTCCAAGCAATCGAATCATAATATCGATATCGAATTAGATTTAATCAAACTACCGTCCATAATGAGACATTTTGATATTATGATCAATGAATAAAATTCAAAGGCCTTTGCCGGACGCATAAAAAACTTGGCTACCGTCGGTTGGTACTATTAATCACTGTAAAATATTTAAAAAAATGTGTGTTTGTATGCAATAGATCCTATTTCTATGAAACTAAGATATAGAGTTGAAAAATTAAGTAAAAATTACTATCTTAGGCTAATACTTGGGCTTTGAATAGTTTTGGCTGTAAGTCATCGAACGAACTTGTATGAATGACGTTTATCGTCTTTTTTTTCTTAAAAAAAATGTTTGGACGATGACAGTGAATGTGATGGTTTTGAAACGGATGTGAATATCGATGTGTATTTTTTTTATATTGCACCCGTCTCGCAAAGTGGGTAGAAAAAGACAGGAACTGACTGCTGGTTTTGGATTCGATTCCCACCCGTACCCTCGGAAGGCGCGGCGTTGAATTCCGCTTTTCACACGAAATGCCTCCAGAATTTGGCGGAAAATGGGGAACGCAAGTGTCTTAGCGCTAGTCTCCCAGGTTCCATCTGCCTACCCTGTTATGCGCGGGATACAAAGTGAAACTTTAAAAAAACAATTTATGATTCATATTTCGTCTATAACCATCACTTGGCTCAATAAAAATCGACATTCCTACCTTCGTTTCTAAGTAAAGAACTAACCACTAAGCCAAAAGGACAAAAAGTTCCTATTAAAATCTACTATTTTCATATTAAGAAAACATGTCACAATATGGCCGCGCGCCCACACCCAGTGCGAATACGCTTTACTGTGATAAATAAAATTAAAATAACTAAATTTTGATTGAATGTGGCCAGTAAAATGTGCTCTACTCTACAATATGGAAGGAACTGATCTTAGAGTTTGGGTTCAATTCTAGGATTTTTTCATTTTTATTTATTTCTTGGCCAGTTGTGGTGTGCGGCTGTAAGCGCGTATATTGTTAGTTCGATTCCCACTCGAGGAAATGAAATATTTTCATAGCCTCTGGTAACAAAGTAAAGCGCGGCATTGAGTTCCGCTTCTCAACTCGCAGTGCTTCCAGAAGTCAATGGAAAATGAAAAACGGATTACACTAGGTTCCCAAATTCCCTTAGCTTACTCTATAAAAAAGAGTGAAACTATAAAAAGATTAAATATATTTTAACAACATTTTAGTCCCATACAATATTTACAATACGAAATGTATGAACCATTCAAAAGTACATTGAAAGGATTATGTCGACGATCGGCAGCCGCTGAAAGGTCTTTTCGCTGGTAATTATGATTTATGTTACATTGTACCCAATAACCTTCGTTTATATTGAAATCAATAAGTTTTCATATAAACCTATAAATTTCATTTTTTTTATCTTTTTTTTTGGACTTCACACCGTATCTCGCACATAGCAGTGTAGGCAGAGGTAACCTGGAAATCTAGTGTTAGACACTCCGTTCTCCGTTCAATCACTTCGTTCCCTACTTTTCGCTGAATTCATAAGCCATGTCGTGTTGAGTGGGAATCGAACCCACAATTGTGGCGATTACAGTTGCATTCTTCGTTTTTGGCGTAGATATATTCTCGAACACACAATGCCTCGAAGTCTTCAAATAAAATATGCATATGCTTAGCCTTATCAGTTACAAGTTGATTTCTTCCAGGCAATCATCAAAGACGATAGGATATTATAAGAAAAAAAGAGGCAGCAAGAAGAGAAGTATTTCCTTATAATATTCTATAACACTAAGACTTAAAGATATACAAAATAAATTACATTTTAAAATATTACACAATTTGAACACAGAACAGAACCCGCACCTAAAAACTAGTTCAACACAAACAAAATTAAATAAATAATTGCTTACTTTGTCACCCAGCACCTTATGAATATTTCCCAGAGGCGTGGGCCGTCGATGGCGCGATGTTTCGTACAGACCATTGAATCACACTAACAAATGTATGGAGCTGGATGATTTATCTTTGTCCTTTTGAATTTAATCAATTTTTGTATAATATTTATAAGTTCAAATTATATTTATGAGAATTTTAATGGATCTGGATTTGAACCTGCGCTTTGAGGATATCTAAAAGTTAATTGAGCCGTACGTACGTATGTATGTATATTTTAAATACTTGGAATCTTTTTTTTTTGTAAAATATGCCGTAACTATTGGATTTAAAAAGTTTGAATTTGACAATTATGTAGGTAGGGTGTGTAGCGGACACAGAAACATTCTTCTCAAAATTGTTATTAATTCTTATTTTTGAACAAAAAAAATGTGATTTTATGTTTAACGTCTAAAAGTTATTTTTTTTAACTTCACAGTGTATCCCACACTAGCAGGGTAGACAGAGCGAATCTGGGGACCTGCCGTTGAGACACTTCTGTTTCCCGTTTGTACCACCGAATTCTTGATATATTGTGTTGTGCATGTTGAGGGCAGTGCTCAACACCGCGCTTTGCCTCGTCACTGGAGCGAGGAAATGTAATCAAACCCTAAATCTTCGTCTTTACAGCCAAACTGTTGTACTTCTGCGCCACGACAGCCACATGGCAAATGACGACTAGTGCCAGCATATTAAAAAGTTTCAAGAGGCTATCGTGGCACAGTGACACAGTGTCTGCTTGTAAACGATAGTTTTTAGTTTGATCCACACTCAAAAGAGTGAATTGTATTCATTTCTCCACTCTGGTAAAAAAAGATAACAAGAAGCCTTACTTCTTGTTATCTTTTTTTAGGTAGGAAGTAGGTAAGATGTAGGAAGAGGGTACTGCGTGGGAAAAGGAAGAACGAAATATTTTAACTTAATAGTTTCTGAGATTAGCGCGTTCAACCAAATTAACAACACTAATCAACACTATAATATTCAATATATATCAGAATTCTCTCAATAAAAATGAACCCACAACCATCTTGTAAAATAAAATAAATAAAAAAAAAAACATCTATTACAAAAGTTCCGAGACACAATTCTATGAAAATAAAGAAAAACAGCGTTCAATTGTTAGAAATAATGATCTGCATTTTGAATCCAATTAAGAAAATGGAGACAAAGGAAAAGGTGAATCTTTAAATGTGAAATTTTAATTAGAACCTAAATTACGTGTCACGCTTGACCGTTATTGCTGTATAGTGATATGGTGAAGAAAATTTATTGATAGCAGGTACTATTGGATTTCGATGTTTTTGACGAATTTTGATATTGGATAGTGATTTCAAATACCGTTGAAGCTGTCGTGGCGCAGTGTAACTAGCGTGCGACTTGAAACGCGACGGTTGTGGGTTTAATTCTCACTCGGAGAAGTAATATATTTTTTATTTCTTCGCTGTAGTAACAAGATAAAAAGCGACGGTGAGTCCCGTCACTCAACACGCTTCGAGTATATGACGGAAAGTGGGAAACGATGGATCTTAATGAAAACGGAGTATTTTTACACTAACACGAAATACAGTGTGAATCTAAAAAAAAATAAAATATAAATTCAAAATATTCTTTATTTTACTTAGAAGAACCAAGAACAAAATATACTTATTGTTTTCTTTTTCAATGTTAATGATACAATTTAATTAATATATAGACAGCTTTCCTGTATGTATTAAATAGAATTGATATTAATTCCATATATTTTTATCTTGTAAAAAAAACAAAGAGGAGAACAGAGTGTTTATTACGTAAATTTTTATAATTATTGTTAATTTCCATATAGAATTTTCTTCCTTCCTTGAACTAAAGACCGGGAATATAATATATTATTCAAAATAAATACATCATAATAAATATCTGGATAGTAGAACTGACTTTTTTGAAAACAAGCTCATTTTTAAATTTTTTTTTAATCTTATTTTTATTTTGTGCTATATCTAGCTGCTGTTGAAGCCAGTCGTGGCGCAGCGCCACGAAGTGTGACAGTAAAACAGACTGGTTGTGGGTTCGATCCCCACTCGAGGAGATGAAATATTTACTTAAATTTATATTTCCATTTCTTAGCTTTGGTGTCGAGGCAAAGCGCGGCGTTGAGTTCTGCCACTCAACACGAAATGCCCCCAGAATCTGGCAGAAAGTGCAGAACGGAGTGTCTTAACACTAGGTTCCCTCTGCCTACCCTACTGTGTGCGGGATACAGCGTGAAGCTGATTTTTTTAAATCTTATTTTCATTTTGCCCTATAACTAGTTGCCATTTTATCATAGTAGTGGATATAATTCAAATTTCCATAGAATATGATTTGTATATATATAATATTTAATATGAAACGTTGGTATCTACTTAACTTCTCGTATTTATGTTCTGTCTGTCTAAACATCTTATAAAACCGCATGTTTATATGTTAATAATTTAGTTATTATTAACGCCATTGCGGCTCAGTTGGTATTCGCTTGACTGAACGCGATATTTGTGGATACAAATTTCGCTAGTGGGAAAATATTTTAATTATAATATAGATATGTATATAAAAGATCATGTTATAGGATTACTCTGACTATTTATTAACAATACTTCACGCTGTATCCCGTTTTTAGCAGATAAGATGAGAAAATTTAGTGTTAAGGCACTCTGTTCCCCACTTTTCGTACAAATTTCGAGGCCGTCGTGGCGCATGGGCACAAGGCTGTGGTTGTTACGCGACGGTTGTGGGTTCGATCCCCACTCGAGGAAATGAAATATTTATTTAAATTTATATTTTTATTTATTCGCTCCGGTATCGAGGCTAAGGGTGGCGCTGAGTTCCGCCACTTACGGCATTTATCGCAAAAATTCATTAGACAGTGTGGAATGGAGTGTCTTAACACTAAGTTCCTACCAATTTGTGAGCGGGATACAGCGTGATTTGACCGTGACCAAAATATGCAGATAAATCATTTCTTAGAATCAGAATCAAACCCATAATCCTTCATTCACAGGCATATATGCTCCCACTACGATACAATATGTATTCACAATGAATATTATAATTTCTAGAAGGACAAAAGATAACCGTAACTCAGTAAGACATTATAACTCGTCTGTACGCTCGTGCGTTTTTTTTTAAACTGCCAAGAAAATATAAATAAATAATGCAAAAACAATAAGAATAGTGTGAGAGCGGGTTAGCGGTAGGGCTTGGAATGTATCATTTTTTTTTTGTTTCCTTTTAATATAGTATCAATAGATATCAGCTTCACGCTGTATCCTGCATACAGCAGGGTAGGCAGAAGGAACCTAGTGTAAGGACACTCTGTCTCCACTCATCAAATTAGTCGTTGAAACTGTTTTCTTAATTCTGTGTTATAAAAACATAATGCGGCGTTGGAATCCGCAATTAAACATTATCAGCTATATCGATAAAATGGGCTCAAAACTTAAAACTGGCATAACACTAGATTTTTTCTGCCTTGTCTACTGTATGTTAAACAAACGCAAAATTAAATAAATATAAAAAATTGTAAAAAAAGAGATGATTTTTCCTGATTAAGAAATAAGACAAAACATTTAAAATATAATCTTTCCTCGGTATAGAAATCAAACTCACAATCACCTTTAAATACAGACACCACCACTAAGCCACGATGGCCTCTACAAAAAATAAATATATATTTTTTAAAAAACGCGCAACTCTTTATTAACTCTTCCACCACACAGCGGCAACTTTGACATTAACAGAAAAATCAAAAATCATAAAACACCGAGACCACGCCGTATCGGATTGCAATTGCTCCCTGAATCCTAATCATTTGCTATCTCCTTCACTCTCTTACACCTCCAGTGGACATCGAACCTTGTACTACAAACTTAAGGTTTATATTAAAAAAAATATTATGAAAGATCAAAGAATTATCGGCAGATTTAAGTGGAATATGCGCATGCGCATAGTAAAATAATGTGTAGACAGAATTGTAACTTATTCCAGATATAATCTTGGAAATTTTGTTTTAGACTTTTATTGTTGATTTGTATGTTGTTTTATTGGTTTATTGATTTGTTTAATTTCGTATTATATAGTACTGTTGATGTAGAGTGGTGAGTCACTCCGTTAATAGTTAAACATATATACAAATATAAATAAATAAATCAGCTTCACGCTGTATCCCGCACACAGCAGTGTAGGTAGAGGGAACCTAGTGTTAAGACACTCCGTTCCCCACTTTCTGCTGAATTCTGGAGGCATTGCGTGTTGAGTGGCAAAACTCAACGCCGCGCTTTACCTCGACACCAGAGCGAAGAAATGGAAATATAAATTTAAGTAAATATTCCATCTTCCGGAGTGGGGATCGAAACCACAACCAGTCGATTTTACGGTCACACGTTGTGCCCCTGCGCCACGACTGACTGCAACTATATACATATATAGTTTTTATGGAGTGTACTTGTGGGTTTGATATCTACTCGAGAAAGACAAATATTTAATATTTTCATTTTCTTTCTATCGTAACGACGCAAAGCGAGGCGTTGAGTTCTGCCATTCATTCATCAAGTGTTAATGAGAAAGAAATGTCTTAACGTTAGGTTCCCACTGCCTACACTGCTCATATAGCAGGGATACAGGGTGAAGCTAAATAAAAGGTTGATGTATACACCTGATTGTTAATATCTCAAGCACATTTCTATAGATCGGTCGTTATCAATACCAAATAGATAACATAAATATGTTCACTCAAAAGGAACCTGTCACACAAAATACACAAAATATTGACAAAATTCTAATTCTAATCTGCTAGATTCGAACTCCTGTCCCTTTTAATTGTTTCTCGTGATCGTCTAACGATGGCACAAGAATTTTAAACAACATTTTAGATGTGACCAGATCAATATATTATTTGTATCTTATAAAATATCTTTTCCATATCTGAAACGAAATCAACTTGATTTTAATATTACATTACGATGTACATCGTGGTGCAGTAGAATTGTGTTTGATTATTGATGCGGTGTAGTGGGTTTGATTCCCAATCGGGGGGACGAATCATTTTCATTTGCGATCTTCTGTTCTGTTCTGTTAAATTAATAAATTGGTGGTAAATTCCGATCTTCTGCTCTATTAAATTAATATAGTAGCGAAATAAAATAATCTTTACGGTGATTTAGCACTGTCTGGTTTAACCACCTCTTAGGATTGTCTTAAAAGTATTGAGATAAAGTACGGCGTTAAACTTCACAACTGTTGGGTGGGCTTGAATTGAATGAAGAGAGAGATGTCTTGACACCAGGTTCTTTCCGCTTACTGCATACATAAAATTAAAATATGATTATGAAAAAATATATATGAACAAACAAATCACTATATTGTAGGTATATCTTATAATAAAATATCTTGCTTATATCGGATTTGAAATCAGTTTTGATTTTGATATTACGTTACAATAAAATTATCTGCGACGCGCTGTGTATTTCAATTATGTTTTTTGATATATTATGTGCAGATGTTGTGTACTCTCTTGGTCGTAGTGAGTTCAAATATTGTAAGGCAAATTGAAAATTATTTTGAAATATACGAAAGTGATATTTTTTTGGTATTTTGCATAGAGAAATATATGCATTTTTTATATTCTTCATTTATTAGGAAAATAGTTTAAATTAAATCAATTAATTATTGAATTCAAAACCATCGTGCTTACACTCATACGCTGTGCCACGACGGCCTCTAATTAAAAAAAAAACTTAAACAAAAACAAATAATATTTCATAAATTATTGTTATACATATATAAATATATATATATAAAAACCTACATATTAATTTATATGTAAAATATTTCAAGACGAGTAGGGGACAAACCAAAAATGCTCATTTCTGAGGCCATAATTCCTATATTTATGTCTTACTCCGGAGCTCCCGGGTTAAGTATAACGTTACTGGTTTACGATCTGTTCGATAGATCCCAATGCGATATAAAATAACTAAAATAACATAAAAAAATATGGATCTCCATTGTATGAAGGTTGTTTGGGGTTTTGATTGTGGACAAAAATTCTTTTAGTTTGTATTGTTTCTCTCAGATTCTACTCTATTCGCATGATCTTTAAGATTGAAAATTCTCTTTTTTTTGCATTGTATATAGAAGAGTAGGTAGAGGGAACCTGAAAACTTAGTGCTAGGACATTCCGTTCTCGTTTAGACTCTGTCGTTGTCCACTTTCGAGGTTTTGTGGGTCGCGGAAATAAGCGACGCGCGTTACTGCGTTATCAGAGCGAAGAAATAAAAACATTAAATATTCCATTCCCCCGAGTAAGAAAAGAACCCACAACCGTTGTGCCCCTGCGCCACGACGACCTAATCACGTTTCCCGTTCTCTTAGAACATCATATTTCTGGAAATGTTAACTTTCGAAGTCTAGTAATTTCGAGTGTTTTGTTGATGTTTGTTTGACAGACGTCAGTCACTCAGAAAATATTTTTTTTAAGAGAAATTAGAGATTAAATAATATTGTTTTATAAACTTAATGTCAAAAATTGTCAAGAAATATATATTTATTTTAATAACCCTTTAAAAACCCTACAAAGTTTTGAAGTCGTTGTAGCGTAGGAGGTCAGCTTGTGACTATAAACTTGTTGGTTATGGGTTTGATTTCCACTTGGTGGAATAAATTATTTATATTTCCCCCGCTGTAATAACATAAGAACGCATGGCGCTAAGTAGCGTGACTTAATACTGGAAAATTGGGCGGAGAATGAGAAACGAGTGTCTGAACACTAGATTTCCTATATACACCTTACTATTAGAAAAAAAAACAAGAAGTTACTTTCGTAAACAAAACAGATGATCTTATAATTCATAGTAGTAGCTTCTTTGTTTTAAACGACCATATTCTTCGAAAACATAAACTTTTGGGCCAATTATGGTCAAAAAGCGGTGTTTCCAAAAATCGTATACACTTTTATCTCCCATCAAACCGTTTGGTTGACGTGCCTGATGGGATCACAATTGTACCAAATTAGAAATCACTTATAAAACGAACTCTTAAGCTGTATTTTGAAGGTTTTAAGATCGATTTTAGTGTATTTTTACGTTTTTCAACTGTATTTTTAAGATATATTAAAAAAAAATGTCGGACACGAACGAAATGAGGATTAATTTCAATGTTTACAAGGTGATATTATAAGGTGACACGGTACTTTAGTTTCGATAGCTGGAGATTGCATGTTTATTTCTTGTTGAATAGCTTCTGTTAAATTAGATATTGTTAATTGAATAAGATGTTAGAACATTTATTAAAATTTATATTTTTAACTGGTTGGCGTCGAGGTAAAGCGCGGCGGTCAGTTACGCGACTCATCACACAATACCTCCAGAATTCGCTGGTATGTGGGGAACAGAGTGTCTTAACACTAGATTCCGTCTGCATACATACTGAAGCCGATAAAAAAAATATTTAATGCCGTTGTAGCTCAGGGATACCGTAACGTACGACCGTAAACGTAGCGTGTGGACTCGATTTCCGCTTGAGGAATTTAATATTTTTATTTCTTTGTTATGATAACGAAGCAAAGCAGCCTTATTTTCCCATTCTCAACAGGCAATGCTTTCAGAAGAGTTGAGACCGAAAGTGTGTTAATGGGAACAGAGTGTTTTAATATTAGGTTCCCAGGCTCACTCTGCTTACCCTTCTATATACCGAACACAACGTGAAGCTAAAAAATATAAAAAAAAATTAAATTAAAAAAAATATAATTTAATAAGAAATTTTATAGTAATTTATTCAAAGAAAGGTCAAAAACATATGCTTCGAAGGTGGCACTAATAGAATAATTTCGATTTATTTTTTAATTTGAAATTGGATACAACTCAGGACGCAATATCTCCACAATTCGAAAAAGGAGTGTGTTAACACAAGATTCCCAAGTTTCTTCTGCCTACCTCGCTATATGTAGGATCTTTTTTAGTTTCACACTGTAAAACTAAAAAAGAGCAATGAAAGGCTAGTGCTAAGATATTCCAGTCTCCAAATTTCTGTGGAATTTGTGGCATATACGTACATATAAAATAATAAATATATTCCAATAACAATATATAATACACTAATAAGTAAACATTACTGAGCACAACGTCAAAAAAAAAACATAATTAAATTAACAAACAAAATTTTTTTTAATAATTCGCCCCTGTTCGCGCCGATCAAAGTGAAAAATTATGAAACGTTTAGAAAAAAAAGGTAACAAAACGAAAATGAGAGCATTCCAATGGTTAGGCTTGGCTTCAAATTTTTTCTTGGGGTCGCAACCCTTAACCCTTTTGGGGGAGGAAGTACGATAATGCGTATCTGATTTAAATTTCATATGAAAGTTATTTATTGTAAGCTATATTTTTCATTGTTTTTCCATGTAGATATGCTTTATTAACATTATTTATAAAAAATCCTTTACATAATACATATATGTGTATATTATGAAATTGTAGAGATTGAAGTCGTCATTGCGCAGTGGTACATCAATGGATTACAAACGCGGTAACTGTGAGTTCGATTTCCACTCAGGGAAACGAAATGTCTTTATGTTTCTCAGTCTGATAACAAGACAAAACGTGATGTTGAGTTCCGCTGCTCATCTCACAATGTTTCGAAAATTGGACGAAAAGAGCATTACGTAACTTATTTTACATAGAATACAGCATGAAAGTAAAAAAGTAATGTAGTTACTTTCAGTAGTAGGAGGCCAGTCGTGGCGCAGCGGAACGAAGTGTGACTGTGAAATCGACTGGTTGCGGGTTCGATCCCCACTCGAGGAGATGAAGTATTTACTTAGATTTATATTTCCATTTCCTTCGTTCTGGTGTCGAGGCTAAACGCGGCGGTGAGTTCTGCCACTCAACACGCAATGCCTTCAGTATTCGGCAGAAAGTGGGGAACGGTGTGTCTTAACAATAGGTTCCCTCTGCCTGCCCTGCTGTGTGCGAGATACAGCGTGAAGCTGATTGATTGATTGTAATTACTTTCTATCATCCTAGGAACCTAGTGCTAAGACATTCCGTTCCTAACACTAGGTTCACTGTCGTAATGTGCGGGAAGCTTAAAAGACGAAGTGAAAAGACATCATATAATTCGAGCGGGCGAAGCCACATTTGCTAACATTATGTATGTACATTTAGTGACAAGAAACTTAAAAAAATTATATTTATATATATATATATATATATATATATATATATATATATATATATATATATATATATATATATATATATATATAAACAAATTATCCGCTCCGTCGTGTGTTAATTGTTTGTTCCCATTATTTCGTCTTCAATTGCCTCTTTGTTTCATTATATTCATTGTGCTTTCTTCGACGATTCCGTTCATTTTTCAGCCTTTTCATTGGACCACCGAATTTCCTGTCATCATTAACTTGCTAAATTTGTTTTTTTTTTGTCTTTTTTTTTTTGGATGGTTCCTTTTCGTTATGGACATTGGGAAGGTTATTGTGTTTGTACGTTATTTTTGGTGCAATTCGTATCGTCATTTATTTTCATATTTCATTATTTTTGTAGTTGTGGATTTAGCAGAATAAAGCAAATTTTTATAGTTCAGATATATATTTTTTTTATTAACTATTACTTATAGATAAATAAATAAAAAAATATTTAGTTAGAACCAGAAAAGAGAGAGATAATACACTGTTCCGCACTTTCCGACACTTTACCAAAGTTATAAAATAAAAATAATTTATGAAAACTCAACTTACAATCCTCATCCACAGTCATTATATTAAAATTGAGGCCAGCCGTGGCACAGCGGCACGAGCTGTGACTGTAAAACCGACTGGTTATGGATTCGATCCCCACTCGAGGAGATGAAATATTTACTTAAATTTATATTTCTATTTCTTCGCTCCGGTTTCGAGGTGAAGCGCGGCGTTGAGTTCTGCCACTCAACACGCAATGCCTCCAGAATTCAGCAGAAAGTGGGGAACGGAGTGTCTTACACTAGGTTCCCTCTGCCTACCCTGTTGTGTGCGGGATACAGCGTGAAGCTAAAAAAATATATATTATAATAGTCAAAATATTAAAGAAAAAGACTTAGAAAAAAAATCTTTCAAAAACCAATGACGATTACTTCTCAGGGAATACCTCGGTTTGAAAGCTGGCACGTTAAGTAGGTCTCCGGAGACGACGAATTTGGCATTTGTAAAAATTGCAAAAACAAACAAAAAAAATGAGAGAAGAGCTAATCTAAATTGGTAGGGTAGGCAAGAAAATATTTTGTGTGTTTTATTTATTTTTTTTAACGTCACGCTGTGTCCCGCATACAGCAGGATAGGCCTAGTGTTAAGAAACTCCGTTCTCGAATTTTCTAGATATTCAATGTGGTCGTATTTCAACGCCTCATATTATATTCCTACCAGAAGAAGTAAAAGAAAATAATTTATTTGGGAACCCAAAAGCCTCGGTTAGATTCAGACACGTTACCGCTACACCACGACGGACTCGTAGTTACACGGCGACATATATTGCGTTTATATTGCATATATAATGTGATTTGACACTCCGTTCTTTACTTTCCGCTCAAATTCAAGACATGGTGTGTCGATTAACCCGATAGTCAAATATCTCATTACTCCGAGTGGGAATCAAACCCACAACCTTCACGTTTGCGATATGATTAGCAAAATTTTATGGATATAGAGGCTCCATTTCTTCGCTTTGGCGTCGAGGCAAAGCGCGGCGTTGAATTCTGCCACTCAACACGCAATACCTCCAGAATCCGGCAGAAAGTGGGAAACGGAGTGTCTTAACGCTAGGTTCCCTCTGCCTACCCTGCTGTGTGCGGGATACAGCGTGAAGCTGATTTATTTATTTTTAGTATTATTCCATTAACTTAGACTTACATGCTAACGCTACTGTAATCAGAACCAATACTTTGTTTTTATTTGGCAGGTAATTAGTATTATTATAAGAACTCCATTAAGATTTACGTTTGTTTTAATGTAAGGGGGAGGATTAAAATATATTTTTTGAAGTTAATGTAAAAATACCTAGTACAATTTGTAAAGATAATTCTCGATGAAAAACTAGAAAAATTACGCGAATAGATTTTTTTGTAATTTTATTTAAATAATATTTGAGAAATTTGAAAAAATAGATCTAATTCGAACTTGGTTTCAGAAATTGTGCTGTATTTTTTAAGGCTATGTTATTTTAAGGCTATAACTATTAAATGAAAAAATGAAGTTCTTGATAACTGAAACAATTATTAATAACAAGAAAAAATGTTATAAAATTATTCCCTCACTCTGTAACAAGATGAAGCTCTTAATTTTAGAGACATTGCGTTTTGAGTGGCGTAAACAAACTCCGCGTTTTATCTTGTTACCAGGGCTGGCAAAAATCAATTCCTAAAAATAGTCTTAAGAACATGTGAAAAAAATGCGACGTCCTTATATATGTCAGCGATTATTTGCCTAATATGATAATATATTTTATAGAAACCTAACTGCAGTTGTTGCTTTACATCTCAATTTTTAGATAACAGGTTATTTATGTCCAGTCGTATCTGTAACGTGGCGATAACTTTTGGGTTTAATTTCCACTCGAAGAAATGATTTTTTTATATTTTACTTTCTTTGCTTTCGAGGCAAAGCGCGGCGTTGAGTTCCGCCACTCAACACGCAACGCCTTCAAAATTCGGCAGAAAGTGGGGAGTGTCTTAACCCCTCTGCCTACAATGTTACATGCGAGATACAGCGTGAAGCTGATTTTTTTAGACGTTGCTCTACATCACACATCTCAATTTCTAATTACCCAAGTACAAAGAATTGAGAATTCACTGAAATTACACTTTATTCCGTCTCTCGAGAGTATCAAACATTCAAATACAACACAATATCCTAATAACAATATCATTAAAATCCAATCCAAATGTCAATCAAACAACCTAAAAATCCCCAATTATCCCCAAAAATATAACACAAATCATTAAAAGTTCAATTAATAAAGGCCAAGGAATCCAATAGTGGGTAAGAGAGTTCAGTAAGAGTAACAGTCATCGAGATAACAAACAACCCTCGACGCCGACAGGACGTCAGGGCGGAGGGCCCTCGAACAAAAGGGGTTGGAAAACGAAAACACAAGTGGTTGATTTGTAGAAAATTCTTGCTATGGCTATGGCGAGCTGATGGGAAGGTTCGAGGTTTGCTCGTTACGTGTTGGTATTCCGATTTTGGACTGTCTGTCTATGTTTATTGTTTATATTGATGTGGATGGAAAAAATCATTCGTTCGTATAATATTATTAATTTTCAAGGTATTCGAAATAATTCTGGCCGCAGATACCAAAGGATATATTGAAACGATAAACGTGATGTCAGAAATACATTCTTATTCTCTCTCTATTTTCGATAAATGAACTTTCTTAGACAAAAATATTTTTTTCTGTCCTAACTAGTTCCTAAGATTAGCGCATTGAATCAAACCCACGTTACTAGGTTAATGTATTATAATTAAAAGATTCATTTTGTATGTAATGTAATGATCCATGCCCATCCCAGCATTAATTTTCCCTACATTAATTTTTAATAAATTTTGAAATATCTTAATAATATTGTTTGACTATAGATAAAAAAGTCTTGGTCACTTATCATTCTTCCTTCGTTACCATTCTCTCTTCGTTCATTTTTTAAAATATTTTTTTAAAAATATAATATTTATTACGTATTTCCTTCAAGTATACATATCATATGGGGAATCGAATCGACAACCACTGCATTTACAATTGCAAGGCCTGTGACCCAGCGCCACTTGTCATTTTCCAACAGATTGCTTCGAAGTAGTACTAGAGTCGATGAGATTCACCCTCGAATGTTTCTTTGAACTGGGATGTATCGATGGCTCTCTTAAAAAATATATTGTTTTTTTGTATATTTTTTTAGGAATAATAACCAAAAAAGGGCAGGGGCACAGTGTAACTGTAAACGCGATGGTTTTGGGTTCGATTCCTACTCAGGAGAATGAAATATTTAATGTTTTCATTTCTTCACTCTAGTAATAAGGGAAGACGCGGCGTTGAGTACCGCTGCACAAGTCGCAATGTGTCGAGAAATCAGCTAAAAGTAAAGAACAGAAAGATCTCAATGGGTTTTTACACTGGGTTCCCAGATCCCTCTACCTACCCATGCGACGGATACAGCGTGAAGCTAAATTAAATATTTTATACATGTAATATGATAAATTAATATCTTCTTGTAGACATTAGAAGATGTCGAACAACAAGCGAAGGTTGTAAATTTGATTAGCACTTTTCCAATAGATGAGAAGAAGTCGTGGGACATCGTACTCACTGTAAAATCCGTGGTTGTGGGTTCGTATCCCTTTTGGGGAATAATGTATATTAATTTTCCTGAAAATACTCTGTGTCTCTAAAATCAGACAGATAGTGGGGAACACGTGTTTTTAACACGCTTTTCCCTCTGTCCGCCATGCTATTTGCGTGACCCAGGAGGAAAGCAAAATAAAGAAATTGCTAAGGTGCTCACTGCATATTCCACAGATCCAAAAAAAAATTGCTCCAATTTCTTTTACATGTCCATGGTTAGGTTATCTAAAAAACTGATAAAGTGCGAGTCGGACTCGTCCACCAAGGCTCCCGACCAATTTCAGGATCGTAGGTCAACGGGAAGTACGACTCATTATAGTTTACCAACTTAAGTTTGCGAGCATTTTATTGGGTTGTAAGTTTTCACTTCATTCTAAATTCCGAATTCTGCATTGCGTGTTGAGTGGCAGAATTCAAGCTTTTTGTGTCGAGACACCAGAGTGAGGAAATGCAAATATAAATTTAAATAAATATTTAATCTCCTCGAGTGAGAATCGAACCCACAACCAGTCGATTTTGCAGTCACACTTTGTGCCGCTACGCCACGACTGGTCTCATAACATAAAATATATAAAATGTGATTGATATAAGTATTCCTTTTTTTCCTTTCGACGTACGGAACTCCAAAAAACAATTAAACCACTTTCAAATACATATATTTATTATAACAATTATTTAAACAAACATAATTTACCTTTACGTACATTAAAAAGTACATTTTAAATGCTATTTCTTTATTTTAAACTCAAACACTATACTTTTTATTAAATACATAATAAATAAAACCAAAGAGTCCCAAATTGTCGGCAATTTAGTTAAGTCCTGATCGGCATTCGGCTGCCAAAATCAATTGAATGTTTGTAATAAATAAAGCAATAACGGACACAAATAAAAAATTACGAATAAGTTTTAAAGTGTATTTTTTTGTTTTCTTTTTTTATGCCTTCAAAATGGACAACGAAATGCCTTAACGCTAGGTTCCCAGATTCCCTCGGAGTATCCTGCTGATAACACTGCTTCATACTGTACCCTGGGAGACTTTAACCTTTTAGAAGAATTTTAACTTTTTCTTTAAGTTCACGCTGTAACTTATAGAAAATTAGGCATATGGAAAGGAACCAACCAAATTTGAAGATATTGTGTATTGAGGCGCGGAGTTCAACGCCACTTTTTGTCTTGCTACCATAAAAAAATCATAATTTCGAGTGGGCATCACTCTTACGCAAAAACAGATAATATTGAACTATATGTATAAAAGAATGTGAGTTCTATTAGGTACCTGAAGAATATTTTTATTACCAGTCGTGCCGCAGGGGTAAAAGTGTGTGACATGTAAAAGCGACAGGTTGTAGGTTCGATTCCAATTTAAGGAAATGGAGTACTTAATATTTTTTAACATTTTTAAAGTCATATTCCACATTTAGGAAAGAAAAATATTGACTTAGAAAACTTTATACTTATTTTTTTCTTAATCACTCTGGTAAGGTAGCAAAGCGTTGAGTTTCGCCACTTAATGGAGTGTTTTCACACTTGGTTCCCAGGTTCCCCGTGCTTGCCCTGCTATGAGTGGGATACAGCGTGAAACTAAAACAATACTTATTAGATATTTTTAACAGTGTAAAAGTGTTATTCCACACTTAGGAAAAAAAAACATTTTTTAGAAAACGTATAAAAAATTATAAAAATTGAAAAAAATTATACAAAATTTGAAAAAAAATCTTTCCGCAACGTTAAAATTTTTATACATTTTCTAAAAAGTATACTAGTTAACTCTTGAACTGTAAATGTCTTAACACTAATATTTCTTTGTCTGTCCTGTATGTTACAGATTATAAAAAAAAATGTCCTGTATATTACAGATTATAAAAAAAAATCATTTAAAAACTCATTCTTAAGAAAGGATTTGGATTACTCAAAATAACTTCCAAAGCAACTGATTAAAGAATATTTTCTTAGTTTTCAATATGAATAAAAAAGTATAAAAAAAAAACAACCCAGTGGCATGACTGCGGTGAGATCAAAGCGGAATTTATCATCTCGCATCTCTTTCTAACGCTCGAGGAAGAAACGAAACAGATATATTTTAGGAATAAATATTTTTCCCCAGTAGTGTCAGAAGGTGGTAACAAGGTGGTTGTAGTTATACTATTTATTTATTATACCATATAATATTGGAGGCCAGTCGTGGCCCAGTGGCACAGGGGTGTGACTGAAATGCGACGGTTGTGGGTTTGATTCCCACTCGAAAAATATATTATTTCTAAATATTCTCATTTCTTCGCCCTGGCACTAAGGCAAAAAAGTCCGACTTTGAGTTCCGCCACTTAACGAAAGTGGGGAACGGAATGTCTTATCACTATGTTCCATCTGCCTGATGTGTGCGGGATACAGCGTGAAGCTGATTTGATTGGATTATTTTATATATATATATTCTCGTAGATAATTGTTGAAGTTTAAAAAGGCTGTTAGACTATTATAAATGAAAATTATCGTTTAAATGTAGCATTTCGGGCTTTCAGAAAAAAAATAGATTATTGTCATTATCCTGCTTTGGAAATTATTGTCATTTGCCAATGTCTGGAATTTGAACAGATTGAAAAAAAAAACGGAGTACCAGAAGAGGGAGAAGCTTGTTTCATTTTTTTTAAAAATAAGTAAAATATTTCCAAGTGAACATATTTTTAACATAGTTACGAAAGCGCCTATAGTAATTCCATTGCGATATAGAGTGACGACTTTTGATTGTAAAGCTGAAAGCTGTCGGTTTGATCCCTAATGGGGGGAATGAAGTAAAAATATGTTTCATTCCTTGCTTTGATAAATCACAGCGTTAAGCCTATATTTTATTTTAATAAAATTTAGAACTAAACCAAAAAAGAAATATAGATACATACATACATACATCCACAATTTTTCTTCAACAATCTTCTTACTCTACATACAAGGAAGTATAATAATAACATAAAGGAGAAAAAAGTCACAAATTGCATAGACTCCGCCAACTTTGAGCCCGACACGAGAAGTCGATGACAAAGTAAGCAAATTCTTAGCTGCAACGTAAAAAGGTTTAACAGGGGAACTTTTAATCGGGACCATCTAATTACTGCCTTGAGTACAGAATTTCTGTAAGGCAGCGCTCACTACGGCTCGCTTGGAGGGTATTTTATACTAAAAATGTATGTGGGTAGTTGAAGATTATTTCTATTTTTTTTTTGGAGTTTCACGCTGTATCCCGCGTATTGTAGAGTAGGCAGAGGAAAGCCAGTGTTAAAATAGTCCGTTATACAATGTCATCCCAGTTTTTGGGGCATTGTCTATTGAAGCGGAACACAACGCCGCGCCTTATTGTTTTTACCAGAGCAAGGTAATATCAATAATTCGTTACCCCGAGTACTGTCCTTAAAAATACAATTATTTGAATACATTCTTAACAGATCAATTTATTTTCTTTTAATAAGTTCTTTGATTTTCACGATTATTACACATTATTTTCTTTTGCTTTTCTTATGATTTTTAAGATTTTTTTATTTAATTTCTTATGTTTTTTTTTGTTAATTTTTTTGTTACTTGAGCTTTTACCTATGGTTTTGCCCTCGTGATCAATAAAAACAACTCGTAGTACATATTAAACATTCATAGTTCAGGAGGTGACAGTTGAAGTAAGCACAATAAACGAACTCCTCAACTCAACTCAAATATACACTTAAACCAGTAGTTCCTGAGATGAGAGCGTTCAACCAAATGAACTCTTCGATTTTATAACATTAGGCATAGATTAAGAATACTCCAAAATGACTATTTTTGTATTAGAGCAAACATTAGAATTAGTAATACAATAAAAATTATAATATCAAAACAACTTGTTTCTAAATTTACTTTATCAAAAATCACTTTACACCTTTATAAGCGGGTAAAACCTATACTTTAACCATTGGCTCAAGAAAGTACTTACAAAAGGGACATCGGGATTAAAAATGAACGCATAAATCACGATCTTCGGCCCTAATTAATTCCTCGAGGGCTGGAAGGGTGAAATATTTAAAAAGTTTAATACCTTTCCCGTTGTTCTCAGACGCATAAAGGATTATTTCACTTGCTATTTAGATAGAATTTTTAAAATACTAGTCACATGCCCACGGTTTCGCTTAAACTACACGGTACTACTACACGCAATACCTTCAGAATTATGCGGGAAATGGGGAACGGACTGTCTTAACATTAGGTTCCCTCTGTCTATTTTGTTCTGTGCGAGATACAGCGCGAGGCTGATTTATTTATTTACGATCGTGTTCTAATATATATTTGTGCGATGGTTGTGGGTTTGATTCCTACTAGGGAAACTATTTAATCCCAGGAACTGTTCTGAATTCCTCGGCCTACGAGACGAAGAATCCATTGAAGATTTTGTTTTGCTCAAGCACTGAGTGACAAAACTCAATCGACCTTGGTTTCTAAATAAAACGACTCTAAAACTTTATTTTTAAGAAAAATAACAGTACCACAACATCTATATTTTTACTATCGCAATCACAATAATTAAATTTATCCCGAACCAACAAAAAGTTAATCCATCTCACAGTTGAAAAGACACGAATACTACTTCTATGGGAACACAAAACTAAAAATCATCGATTTTTTACTATGTAACTATAGAAGGACTTAAAAAAATGTTTTTGGAAGGAAAAACAGCTTTATTTATATACTGATAAGGATCTATAATATTTTTGATAGCAGCAAAGTAGTTTTATCAATTCGAAAGCTTCCTATAAGTAAGGCTGTTATATAATATTTTATTGTGCTTTTCGATTCTGATGACAATGGAAAGGATCGATGATCTCATCTCGAGATTTAAATCAATCAGACAGACGGTAGGTGGCAACCGAATTACGGTGAACGTATTGGAAATTGGTAGAAGTTGGCTCTACTACTTTATATTTACTTTTTGTAGATTATGCTTTTGTATTTTGTATTTTATAATTATTTAGTCTGATTATAATCTATTGAATAAAATAAATCGAGGCCAGTTGCAAAAGCGCGGCGTTGAGTTCCGCAACTCAACACGCAAGGCCTCCAGAACACGGCGGAAAGATTTTTATCATTTCGATCTCACTCGGTGGAATGGTTTGTTTTTAAATTATTTTATTTCATCACTCTTAATTACCAGAACTTAAAGAGTGCTTTATTTATGGCGTTGAACTCCACCACTTAAGAAGACACCGGGCTGTTTGATTTCCGCTGCCTACTCTGATATCTGGGAGCGACTAATATCTAAGAGCGGATGATGCAATATAAAAAATAAATTAATTAATCTTTTTAATTAAAAAAAGTCGACTTATCTGTATGAACTATTATTTATTTATTTTGAGATTTGAACATATAGCCATAAAACAAAAATAATTATAAAGAAAAAAAAATAGGAAAAATTTAAAGTAGAGCATACACCAAGCTAGAGTCAACTCAATCATAATATCGACTCGAGTCAATAACGCCAAATAATTAGGCACGCAATCGTATATAAATTATAATGCAGTGCTTACTCGAGCAGTGATTTATTTTTTTTTGTAAATTGATTAAACAAAAAATATAAATACTAAGTTAGAAGTTTTTTTTTTGGTTAGTCTGCAGAAATATAAGGTTTAACCTTCAGAATGTAATTATTATTTTTGCACACAAATGTAATAATTCGGCGTTGATTTCCGTCAATCAACACGCAATGCTTCGAGAATTGGGTGAAGTTACAAGAAGAAATCAATTAAAATATTAAAAATTAAAAATTATAATGGATTTTTTAGAAGGAGTGAGGAGGAGAAGTCCCTTTAAAAAAAATTAAGAAACTACTATAATGATTTGTCAGCCCTACATCCATCCATTCTTATACTAGTTATTTCACATGTTAATATAAGTATACTCATATAATATTTTATATTTTTTTCATTTTTTATTTGCTTTCAGTTTTACGCTGTATATCCCGTATAGCTGGGTAGGCAGAGAAAGCCTAGTGTTAAAACACTTCGCTCCCCACTTTTCGTAAAATTCCAAAGGCATTATATGAGTGGCAGAACTTAACGCCGCGGTCTCTCTCTCTCGACACCAGAGCCAAGAACTTAAAATATTACATATATCATCCTTTAGAGTGGGAATGGAACCCACTACCTGTCATGTTTACCATTTTTTCTTAAACTAACCGAAAAAACTTCAAGAACAAATTGTCAAAAGTCAAAATGATCACCAAATAAAAGCTTATGAGGATCATTATTTCGGTATTTCCGCGCTTAATTGTGCAGTGTTTATTAACAGGATCTGTTTTTGTTTATCCTCTGATTTAAACTGTTAAATCAATCTTTAAAATTTGTTAAATTTTGTATTATAACTATATAGCTATATATATTACAGCGCTAAGTTCCGCCACTCAACACGCAATGCTTCCAGAACTCCGCAGAAAGTGGGGAACGGAGTGTCTTAACACTAGGTACGTCTGCCTACCCTGCTGTGTGCGGTGTGTGGATAAAGCGTGAAGCTGATTTAATTTAATTTTTAATATTATATATATTATAGCTACATATATATGTAGCTATACAAAGTTTTTGATTGCAAGTTAAATTTCAAAGTCCAAATCATGGCGCAGGGGTATAAGTGTTTGACTGTAAATGTGACAGGTTGTGGGTTCGACTCCAGCATTAAATATTTTCATTACCTCACTTTGGTAATTGGGCAAATCATGGTGCTTTGTTCTGCCACTCAAGAAGTCTTGAGAATTCGGTAGAAAAGGGAGAACGACAAAGTCTCAATGGAAATAAACTGTCTTAACACTAGGTTCCCAGGTTCCATCTATATGTTTTTTTAGGTTTACAGATAATGGCATTGAAGACGTGAGTTAATGCACAATTTAGCATGTATTCTGGAGGCAATTCGGTCACAAGTTCCAGATACTGCTCTAAGCTTCTTCCCCTAGAAAACGATGGGCACCCACAATGTGAATTCGTGCAATGTTAGGCTGTTGTATACTCGTACACTTAAATGGATTAGAACCTAAGATCACTGTAACAAATAATAGAGTAGAAGTAAAATAGAGTTACTAGATATAGAGATAGATGAGTTTATACTCAGTTCATCTAAATATAATGGTTACAGAATGTTTTTTTTTCTTATTTAACTTTATACTGTATCCCGACAATAGAAATATGGGCGGAGGGAACCTGGTAACCTTGTGCTAAGATTGTAACACTTCCATTCTCCACTTTTCACCCATTTTCGAAAGCATGTTGTAATTAGCCTCTTTACCATCAAGGACTCAGCGAGGAAATGAAAATATTAATTATCATTAACTCGAACGGAAATCGAACCCACAACCAGTCATGTTTCGAATCACACAGAATGGGATTAGGGAATGAAAAAAAATATTATAAAATATCAGCGATATAGAAACTATATTCACATTATTTTTATTTTCTCATTCTATTAAAACAAACGCGGTGTTAAATTCCACATTAAAAACAAAATTTGAAACAAAAATATTTAAGACTTCTACTGAATATCTTAACACTAGGTTTCACCTGTTTCCTACAAGCAGATAATACATAACGCTATGTAAATAGACACAAAAAACATCTTGTAATCGAACCCGGTATCTCCGACCACAAAGTTAAAGACACCAATTAATTGCAATAAAATATGATGGTAATGTCTATTTCGCGGCTAATTGATACTGATCGCCGCCGGTTGAAAAAACAGATGAAATCAACTGTACTTTTTAAGTAGTAATTATGTGAAGGGAGCTATGTCCGTCCGTCGCACCTGCGCTACCTGTATATGTATATATAATATGGAGAAATTGGTCAATACTATAAATTATATGGCCTCAATGATTTAATTATATTCCTGTACGATATGAGAGCAAAGTAAAAATGGGTGGTTTTTCTTCGTATATCAGAGGCCAGTCGATTGGGTGGGAAAGATTGTGGGTTCGATTTCCACTTGAGGAAATGAAATATAATTTTTTTTGTTTACCTCGCTCTGGTAACGAGGCAACGTTAGGGGTTGTGTTCCGCCTAAGACTTTACCATAAAAATACTAAAAAAAACATCCGATTTAATAAAACAAAACACACAAAAACATTGAAATCTAAATCTAAAACCTCCAAAGTATACAACTTTGGATTACCAAAAATAAACAAAAAAGATATATCTCTTCGACCAATACTCAGCGAAACCGATACGCCGGCGTAAAAGCTGGCTCAACATGTCGTTAAAGAACTTGCCATTCTGCGTGGCCACATACCATCTTATGTCAAGGATTCTTACCATTTTGTAAGCGGACTGAAAGATCTTAAGTTAGCTAACAATGAAACCATGGTCAGTTTTGATGTCCAGTCGCTGTTCACCAGTATTCCCGTCAAGGACTGCTTGATTGTCAAGAGGAAGCTAGAAGATAATAATATGCTTATAAAATATCTTGAAATTTTGGAACACTGTCTCACATCTGGATATCTTATGGACAATCAAGAATTCTACTTATAAATAGATTGCTATGGGTTCGCTTGTGTCCCCAATAACAGCGGTATGTAGATGATTAAAATTTTACATTTATATATTCCTGTACCACCTCAATCCTATTAATGATAATATTCAACTCACAATAGTACTAGGCCAGTCGTGGCGCAGCGGCACAAAGTGTGACTGTAAAACCGACTGTTTGTGGGTTCGATCCCCACTCGAGGAGATGAAATATTTACTTAAATTTATATTTTCATTTCTTCGCTCTGGTGTCGAGGCTAAGCGCGGCGTTGAGTTCTGCCATACAACACGTAATACCTCCAAAATTCGGCAGAAAGTCGGGAACGGAGTGCCTTAACACTACTTTCCTCTGCCTACCCTGCTGTGTGCGGGATACAGCGTGAAGCTGTTTTATTTGATTTTATTTTACAATAGTACTACAAGCAAATTGCTCCTTAGCTTTCTTCGACGTTTTAGCCAGTTCCCCGCGAGCGTTGTCAGAAGACTAACAAGCTACCCACAGTAGAGACACAGCCGGCACTTCTACCATATATGAAGGGGGGTTACAGACAGGATTGGCAACCACTATAGAAAAGCTTCCATAAAAACCACATTCAAACTTAACAAGAATGTGAGCCAATACTTAATAACAGTGAAAAGTATTTTTTCTTTACAGTGTGCAGGTGTATACAAACTAGATTGTGACTGTGGCTTATCATACACCGGTCAAACAAAGAGAAGCATCGGTGTTAGGGTGAAGGAACACATCTCCGATATCAAGAATGGGCATATATCGAAATCAGCTATGTGTGAGCACACTGTGGAAAAACCTATCCATTACATAATAGGCTATTAAAATACAAAAACATCTTAATTTCCATAGAGAGGACGATTTGGAAACTTTGTACCACCTGGGACTAACTCATAAAATCGTCGAAATCTCAAATCTATAGTGGATTTGACCAGAAGGCAATATACAGTCTCATTCTGCAGGAATCCAGGGCAGTACGCGAGGCAATTAAGAAATCGTTGGCGGTAGTTTGATATAATAATTACGTCAACTGACAGACGAATGTCACATCAGTCTACCCGCGACCAAGGACTACTACAGTCGAAACGGGTTTCCAAAAATATATAATACTAAATATACTCAATTAATAGAATTAAATAGTTTCATTTAAAACAACAAGAGTCATTTTAATAATCATCGACTAATTTAATTTAATTGACACAAAAACTGAACGCCAGCATCCGGGAAATGCGTGACCTTTAATTTTTATGTTCAATCGCCATTTCAATTATTTGACCTATTTTTCATTAATAGGTATAAAGTACTAATTATTAACAGACGCCGCTTTCATTTTTCTATATACAAAAGTTGTTTACAAATCATTTATATATTTTTAAAGATATTTTGTGTTTAGAGAAATGTTTATTTCGAAATTATTTATATATTTTTTTAAGTCTTACGCATAGCAGGAGACGGACTATTATAATACTTCGTATACATCTTTTTTTTTAATCACGCTGTAATCCGCACACAGCAGTGTAGGGAACCTAGAGGGAACCTAGTGTTAAGACACTCCGTTCCCCACTCTCTGCCGGATTCTGGAGGCATTTACATCTTATTTGTTTAGAGGTATTAAACGTAAACGGTAAACGTGACAGGTTGTGAGTTTGATTCCCACACGAGGTAATGAAATATTACCAATTATTACAAACAAGACAAAGCGCGGCGTTTAGTTCCGCCATTCAACACGCAATGTTTCGAAGTTTCAGAGGTAGTAAACTAGTATCTTAACAATAGGTTCCCTCTGCCCCCACGCAGTATACTGCGTGAAGCTGTAGTTACTATGGGAACATAACCTTGAGCACAATCCTGTTTTCTTTGATTAATACGATTTTCGGAACTAAAAAATGGGATTTACTAACGTAATTAAGTACATCTCATTAATACGGTAATACGTTTCCAATACCACACGCGTTTGGTGGTAGCCGATTCGATTTTTAGTTTTATTTTTTAAGGTTTGTGGAATAAAATTTATGGACATATATCCGAATGTATTCGAAGTTTGTTATAGAACTAACGCTTTGCCCTTTCTTTCTTTACATTTATTTTTTTTGATAGAGATTAAAAAAAAATCTTTTTCACGCTATATCCCACACACATCAGAGGGAACCTAATGTTAAGACACTCCGTTGCCCACCCAATTTCTGCAGAATTTTGGAGGCATTGTGTGTTGAGTAGTAGAACTCAACGCCGCGCTTTGCCTCGACACCAGAGCAAAGAAATGGAATTATAAATTTAAGTAAATATTTCATCGAAGTGTTGTAATGGTCCGTCCGAGACAGTTTTTTAATATATATTTGTATATCTGAAATATTTCAAACGATTATTTGAATTTGCAGCGTTGAGCTCCACCAACCAATATGCAATGCAATATCTCTAAAATTAGGCAAATTATGGGAAACGGAGTGTTTTGACACTGGGCTCTATAAAATATTTCTCTCCTACCAATTTTAATTACCCAACATTAAAAAAAACAAGTTCTCTTCTATCCATGAGAACTAATATACGGTTATAAATCAAGCAATTAAAACCGACTTCTACATGTAACTAGAAGTACATTATAATAAAACTTAAAACTCATTAAATATAATATATTTATATGGGATTTTTTATATATACATATTATATTTATTGAAATATTATTGAAATGGTCATGTTAAACGATTAAATGGTATAATATTAAAATATATATAGGAATAAGTGTATGTCTGTCTGTTTGTTTTTTTTTTATTACAGTTTTAGGTGGAAACGCTGTTACAACTCAGTAAAAGGTGTTGATACTTTTTTATTTTTATTTATTTTATTTATTTTTAAGGGAAACATACAGTACATTAAATATATTCTAATAACACACAAAAAATTGTACAAATACCAATCAAGTTTCCACAAACTACTTAATCATAAGTCTAAAGAACAACAATTTATGCACATACAAAAAACAAAAAAACAAAAAGTGGAAAACTTTCATTCGGGACAAAAAGATACAAATAAATTACTGCTAAAAATATCGACACCTAACCAAGCACAAGAATAAAAAACAATTCATAAAAGTTTCCTCAAACAGTCCTTGAAATTGTTGAATTTTACATTGAATAAGTCTAAGTTGTTATGCTTAACATTAAAATTTTTGCATGCACGTGACACAAAGTTATTAGACGCATATTTTGTTTTAAACTTAGG
>JAATLQ010038004.1:95816-154968 GCA_013421005.1 Heliconius erato x Heliconius himera | reverse complement strand
ATAATATAATGCACTTTATACTCGTTTAACGTTATAACGTTATATGCAAACGTAGATAAGTCCCTCGTCGCCAATTTGTAGTGTTTCCGAGATAATCTTTGAATAAAATGCAAACTGAGGTGTACACGTTTATTGTCCGATCACAACTGACTATCCTAACTACACACTTATATTTATATCGAGACGAGTAACGTATATTTGAACTTACCCTCAATCTATAATAATACATCTACACTACAAATATTTTTATTCTATGAAATATTTATAATTTTTCAGTTTTTGATTTGTTTTCCTTTATTTATACTACAAGTTCTCCATTTACTGCGAAATTTCATAACTTCCAAGGGTAGTGGTAGCTCAAGTGTTTTGATTACGCGGCGAATTTCTTACAAAATGCAGCAAAAACGATGCATAAATGCTCTTATCTTTTGATTGCGTTGACATAGAAACTTGATTTTTTTATAAAGTCCAAGGAACCGTAGATCTAAATATTTAATATTAATTTCAGATTGATACATCCACGCGATCTCGATCCTATAACGGTTCCAATTTTTCTTTTTGAGGTACGGAATCCTAAAAATTATGTAAATTTAAATCTTATACACGTAATTGTCATAAGAATAAGATCCGTATAACAAACGCAATAAGATACACCTATATAAGTACATACTACAAACATACCTACATACCTAATATGTAATATACTAGGCGCTACTTTATAAATTCCTTGTTAATATTTCGTTATCTTAATTACGTTATTAATTCAGTGATTACCATATTTAAATATACTTGAATAGTTCAACCATCCGCTTTTCGGCAAGCACTAGACAAAACTATACAATAAGAGGTTTTGGAGTAGTTCGACGACTTTACGAATGACGAATTGTATACAAAAGCCATTTTTTATACAACATACCTAATTAAAAAAATTAAAATTAATATTTTAATAAACTTTTCAATATAAGTATTCTGTAATTTTAATATTTCCCACATAAGGAGAAACTAGTGTCCCATTTTTAGTTATTGTGTGTAGAGTAACGGAACTCAACACCAAATTTTATATTTCCAAAACAGAAATATGAAAATTATCCATACATTTATAATCCACAACCATCTCATTAACTTTAATGAGCAAATTGTGTAAAAAGAAACAAATAAAAGTCAAATCTGAAAATATACTGGCGATGGCGTCCCTTAAGTTGACTGAACTAAAAGTAGGTAAATGATCGGCAAGTTTTGCTTGTGTGTGATTGTAAATTGAGGAAACCACTTATCAAATACATACTTGACAAATCTCTGATGAGATCTAACGTCAGAACGATAACCCATATAGACAGAATTTATAATGGCATTCCATATAAATTATTTACTGGAGACAAGTGTCGTGCTAATTAACTGTACATTCTTTTATATTTTCTTATCTTATCTTTCTCTCGCAACTTCACGCAGTATCCCGCATATGCCATTGTAGGCAGAGGGATACTACTGTTCAGGCACTCTGCTCTCCATTCTCCGCCGAACTTTTGAGACGTTGTAAGTTGAGTAGTGGAACTCAATCTCGCGCTTTTTTCCTGTTACTAGAGCGAAGAAATAAAAATAATATTAAATAATAATTCATTTCACGAGTGGCTATTGAACTTACAACTGTCGCAAGCATGTACCCCTGCACCACGACGTCCTCAAACATTTTCTTACAACTACAAAATAATTAATTTATTGCTAATTATTTAAATATTACTTGCACTTTTCCTGAAACCTTATACCTAAGCTAGTCCTAGCCCAATCATATAAAATTATTCCCAAAGAATTCAGTTTAAACCACACTGTATAATTAGAAACAGTTCGTAATTGCTCAAAGGGTTCCCTCCAAACAGTAGTACATATTGCAAAACTATAGTTGTAAATTACATCCACCACATAAACCACAGTAGACAATGTAGAATCAAAACTTTTATTCCCAACCCCATATCATCTTAACCCTTTCCTATTCGGTTCATAAAATTGGAGAATCGTAGAAAAATACGAACATAATGTCATTTGCATAATGTTTTGTTTAGTTTTAATGAGCTTGCTTTTTATGGAGTGAGGTTTCAAATGTCACCACAGTACAAGGGTGCGAAAACGCCCACAATGGGGTGCAAACTATATTAAAAATCGTTACGCGTCCTTTGCATTCTTAAGGTTATGGACTACGGAGGCTTTATAGTACCTAGTTGTTAGGGGCTATTACTATTGAAATACGAAAATATCTTAAGTATTTTTATTTTATATGAACACGTCTTTGGCAATTGAATTCTTTCTGGTTGATCATATTGCAGTGTTGGTTGCTAATAAATTATCGTATTTGTCACGTTATAGATAGCGGGTACGTGTATTATGTTAAATAATATTATATAAAATAATTGATAAACATAAATCAAAAATTAAAAATAATTGATGTTTATTCTTATTTAACTCTTGAGACAATTTTGATTTAAGTAGCTAATTTTAAATGTTTATTTACTGCAGTTCCTAACAACGTCGCGTTGACTCATAATATATTTATATGAGTACAACAGCCCACATTTAACTAAAAGATCAAGGCTTCAAATTATATACGAGATTCAAAGTGAATCTTGTTTCGGAATATAATTTAGATTATTTATCGATAAGTAATAAATCTTATTTTAGTTAATTGCTTAGCTGTAGGTATGATGCAAGAACAAGACATCCTAGGCCAAGTAAAGAGCACAGTAGCGACCTTAGATGTAAAAGCGAAAGTGAGTCGAAACTGGGGAAGTCCGACAACGACTAGAAAATTAAATAGGTCGTGACGTTTGTACGTGAAGAGCATTAAATGCCACTTGGGTTGGATGCCGCACCCTATTGTGTTTAGTACCTATCAGCTTAAGGTTTCTATTCAGCCAACATGTTCTGTAGTCCCGATGACATGAGACGTCGAGTAATGCTAATGTGGAACGTAGAGAGCTCAGAAAGTGAGAAATTATATACATATGTATAAATATAATAAATAAATCAGCTTCACGCTGTATACCGCACACAGCAGGGTAGGCAGAGGGAACCTAGTGTTAAGACACTCCATTCCCCACTTTCTGCCGAATTTTGGAGGCATTGCGTGTTGAGTGGCAGAACTTAACGCCGCGCTTAACCTCGACACCAGAGCGAAGAAATGGAAATATAAATTTAAGTAAATATTTCATCTCCTCGGGTGGGGATTGAACCCACAACCAGTCGGTTTTACAGTCACACCTTGTGCCGCTGCGCTACGACTGGCCTCAATACATATGTATAATAAATAAAGATAAATTTAATTTTGAATTATAAATTTATTTATTTACATAATAGAAATTTCGTTACAACTAAATTGCTTTTTATATTAGAATGGCATTTAAAATATTTTCACTTACAAATTTCCAAGCCCACAAAAACAAGATTCAGGTAACCGTCAGTAGTAGTAGGCTTGAAGTCCGCACGAACGGATGTAGTAGATGTTCCGGCAATAACAGTTCCGGTACCGACACTTGACTAGCTTCCGTCGTCGAAGAGGAAACGGCTTCCTCTTGATTGTTTATGCCTTCGAGAAGTACGAGTAACAAGAAGATTCTGACTCTGCCGTGAATTGAAATATTACAAAAATATAAATATTACGTAGGATTTTAAATTCCCCATATATCTACATATAAAAAAATTGGGTAATGCAATTTTTTTATGTAAACTAACCTATTTTAAAACTGAATATTTCAAATTTTCATTACTATTGCCATCAGATGGCAATGATAATTTATCGCTATTAGAATATGGAAATTGTGGCGCCAGCTGCAGTAAAAGGGCTTGGACTGTTTTTAATCTGGCGCAAAATTAATGAAGATTCCTTTATTTAATTTTAGGAAGGTTGGTTGTGGTATTCTGAAAATTTTCTGTTTACAGTACCATTTTGTTATTACATTTAATCGGATCTCGTTTTGTGAGCGCAAATATAAATTACGTGTTTGTTTTACATGCCTTGGGATGAGTCATGTGATTTATGTTCTGGATTTAAGCTTTTCTGTTCGAATAAATTATGTTTAGAGTCTAACGTAATGCTGTATTCTAATGCGATCGATACGAAAATATGCCCCAAGACGGAGTTCTTTCCTGGGCCCCCACCCCTATAGGCTCTTAGAAAACCAATAAGAACAATAATAAATAACTCTTATCATATTTCGAGTATGCTCCTGGTCGCATCGCGAGAGATCCAAACCAATATATCACCAAGAATTTACGAGGCAAGATACGACAGGAAAATTGCAAGAATGGTGGCGCAATCTATCTTAGTTGGGTTGCTTGGGGAGGCTGGGGTAGCTCAGAAGCGCGGTGGGCCGGGGCGGGGGGGCCTAGGGGAAACTTCGAGAGGTTATTAGTCCAAGCATCTGTTGTTGAGCGGGGGCGTGATGAAACTGCTCGGGTACAAGCTAACAAATCTAATTGCTCAGTAGGCGCCCGTGTATAGTCGTGGCTGACAAATGGGCCCTCATGTGGCAGCGTGGTACACAGCAGCAATTTGTTAAACGCATAGGTCACCGTGGGTGATTTAAGATTTTATATAGAGGCTGAGGCGAGCGGCTATGTCATTTTACTATGGAGTTGTAGCTTGAACTAATGATGCTCTGCGGAAATTAAAATAATATGTTAAGATTTTTAAGTATCTCATGTTCAACTTTTACTAAATAACGTATTGAAGTTTATTGTGTTAAGCATATGTATGATTCACTTTAAAATATTATATATTTAGTACTTAAAAATATTCATATTTTATACTGTAGTAATATATTTAGTACTTAAAAAAATGTATTATACTGTAGTAAGGATATTTCTGTATAACATTTTTCGGTAACATTTTTCTTTATATTGTTATCTATTTCTGGGAATAGAGCAAAATATACTTATATATATATGTATATTCTAAGGTCCCGCTTGACACAAGATAATGAAATACGAAAAGTTTAGTTCTACCGTGTACCCACCTTATACAATCTTTTTATGTTTATCTTTGTGTGATTTATGACTTGTTCGGCGTCCAGCAACGGGAAAGAAAGGAGGTGTACAAAAGTAATTTATTTTTTTCGTTTATTTCTCTTGTCTCTCCGTCCGTGCGTGTACTGGCCGAGCAAACATGTTTTTGAAGTTGGCATTTTTGAGTTGTCGCGTATGATTTATGGCTAACCCTGAGTGTGGGCGGTGCTTAACCCGATCGGTATTTCGGTACATACATAAATCACGGTGAACCGTCATCTCTTTATTGCGTTTGACGTGATAAACTTTTAATCCATATAAAATGTAGTATCGAATTTAATTCTTTAGAAATATTAAACTGTAAATAATTAAAATGATTTATGAAAAAAATACAATTAATTATTTTTTTTGCTTACAGGTATGAAAAAGAAATTGGAGAGAAAGCTGTTTCTTGTATACGGTAAATGTTGACATTAAGCTTAAATTGTTCTATTTTACCCAGATAGCTTACGAACTCTCTAAAATAACACCAAATACGAACAAACAGTATATTAAGCACTACATAAAATGAGCTAAACTTTAATAAAACTCACACACACACACATCACACTGGCCAAACAGACTTCATCAAAATCTGCCTAAAGGCAATGCTAGCAAAAGTACATGCATTATGAAGATTGCAAATCTAGTCGAGCCAAGCAGGACTCACGTTCGTTGCCAAAAATCACACGATAAATAATACAGAAGCCGGCTGCATGTATTATAGTACTACCTTATCTTAGTGTATTTGAAGCCAAGAATTGTCCATTAAATATGCATTAAAATTACCTGTCTCGAATGAAAAATAAGCTCAATTTACGACGCCTTTTGTTGGTTGCACGAGGACTGGGTGGTGCTCGATTTGATCTAAGTATAAGCCTATGTATGGCACAGATTTTTATACTGTAGCTTTTATTTATGAGGTCATCTCATCACCAATCGTGATGTAGTGGCGCAAGTGTGTGACTGGAACGTGATGGGTTGTGGATTTGATTCTTACTCGAATAAATTAAACGTTTAATATTTTCATTTCTTCGCTATGCTGTCGAGGCAAAGCACGGTGTTGAGCTCCGTCACTCAACACACCAAATGGGGAACAGATGTGTCATGATGGGAGTAGAGTGGATGGTCAGATTAATCCTAAAAATGGTATTGAAGGTTTTTAATTTCAATTACACTTAAGAATCTTCATATTCTAGATAATACACCTTTTACAATATATTCACAACCTGACCCCCGAAAGTATAATACGTTGTTGTTCGAAAGGAAGTAAGATCGTTGATAAGAAGACTATAACATATAGAGTGTATGGGCAAATTTGCGGAGATAGTTGTTTGTTAATGAACCGAATGAATAATAAAATCAATTTAAAAATTAAATAAAAAAAATAATTTTCATAATTTTATATTGGCAATAAAACGATTTAAAATTATAAAGTTTTCGTATAAATAAAGACAAAAAAAAAACACCAAATATTACCTACTAAGATTTACATATACTTTGATCTTATATATTCTTTAAAAAATGGAGCTTCATTTGCATGTTACGAAACATTAGATTAGAAAATAATTTAATTTATAAAACATGTAAATATAGATAATTCTATTTACAAAATAGTAAAATAACTTATGTTTTTTGTTTTTGATTTTGCATAAAATGTACTAAAATGAGATATATGTAGGTACATTTGTTAATTCTCAATTCTATTTAAAACACGCTCCTTGTGAATTAAAAAATTAAATTAAATCAGTTTCACGTTGTATTTCGCATACAGCAAGGTCGGCAGAGGGAACCTAATGTTAAGACACTCCAATCCCTACTTTCTGCCGAATTCTGGAGGCATTGCATATTGAGTGGCAGAACTCAACGCCGCGTTTAACCTCGGCACCAGAGCGAAGAAATGGGAATATAAATTTAAGTAAATATTTCATCTCGAGTGGGGATCGAACCCACAACCAGTCGGATTTACAGTCACACCTCGTGCCGCTGCGCCACAACTGGCCTCAACTGGCCTCCTGGTGAATAATATTAGGATTTCTTCCAAGAGCCAAGTTATATAATTTGGATTTTTTTTTCCCGCTGTAACGGGCGCCGTGTAATAGATTGGATGCGAAGAGAATTTCTAATACATACTGTTAGTCAAATGACGTTAGATATACGAGATAGGATCTTTCCTATTTTAATTTCGACCTGACTCAGCGTGTAAATGTATTATTGACACCTTCTTTAATGAATTATTAATTGAGTTTATTAAATCTATTTGAAATAAACTTTATTGAATATTAACAATTTAGGTTTATTCTGGCATATATTATTAACTAGCGATCCACTCGTGTGTTTGCCCGCTAGAACCACATAATGATTAAATTATTGATTGAAATAAAACAAACATTAAATGTTAAGGGAAACTTGCCACAATATAATAGCTGCGATTTAAACGATTACACCTAAAATTCTATAACGTATTTTTATTAAATACTACTAATAATTTTTTTTCTCATATATATCTTCCAAGTACAAACCCGATTGGATACGATTTTATTATAAATACTTACAGGTATTATGTTATTTCACCATATTCTAGCCTATTTTATTAAAAAGACATTTCTGATTTCTGAAGAGGAAGACGTCAAAATGGCTTGAAAACACATGCCATAGCCATACATATCATTCAAAACGATGTAATAATAAATAATACAGTTTCGCGTATTCCCACGTCGCACGTACACCGGACATACCTCTCAAAGTGCCAACGTATCAGCCCACTCATTCATTGTCCATTGGAACTGCCAAGATTACCTCACTTGAGTATTGAAAGAGTTTTTGTTTCTCTATCTTTTTCTTTTTCTTTTTCATTTTTATTGAAATATATTTTAAACGGGTTTGTTGATTATTCTGATGCTTAGATTGTTTCTTTAGCGCAGTATAGGGATATGTATAGTAGAGTCGATCGTAGGTTCGATTTGTAAATGGTAGATAAAAAGGCAACTGAATATTAATTTCTTTTTTCTACATTTTTATGTGGTGGGTTTATATTTCAATTGTTCATAAATGAAGTAGAATAGATGTTCAAGCCAGATTAGTAATTCAACTCTTTTATAAAACATATTTGTTATATATTTAAAGGACCTATTTGTATAAAAAAGCTGTTTTCGAACGTTTTAATATAAAATAACGTAAACGTTACAGATACTATAATCTATAAAGGATTAACTCATTTTAACTTTGTATTGATAAAATTAAACAATATTTTTTTATTGAAAAACAACTTAGGTAAATAAATAAAAAATAACTGACATTTGATACATTGTGGATGTGTCAATAAATATAGTAACTACAAATATTAATATTTTTTCATATTTCACATTCCATTATTATTAGATACCTACAGCAAATCAATATAATAAAACCGTTATAGTATTTCATAGCAACAATTTTATTCCGCACACACGTACCACAATCTAGAAGGCGAGTCACAAGCTGTCCTTCTATTAGCTTTGGATTTCAAGTAGGCCTGGCTTGTCTAGTCCTTAGCATGCACTCAACACATGAATGAGAGCGCTATCGAGCACAGACCAGCTGACAGATGCATTGGTTCCCATATAGGTTAGAAAACACGAGTGCTGAGAGTGTCACATGGGATACATGTCTATAGCAACGTCTTGATACAACCAACCTTTATTTGATTCGATACATGAAAATAAATACATCATACCGTATCGGAGTTTTTAAATTACGATCGTGACTCCCTTGTACACGTTGAAAGCTTACGGCGATGTTTTATTTAAAGTAAAGCGCGAGCGTCGTAAATCATTTACCCGTCTGTTAGTTCGATTGTTCGATTACATTTTAAAAAATGACTCGTGTAAGAATATGAGCTTAATTGCGCTTGCGCAGGTGTTGATAACATTAAAAATATATATTTTTTTACGGTATATGATACTGTTATTATTATATGATCGATATTAAACCTTAAGTTGGATAAAATCAAATCAATCAGCTTCACGCTGTATTCCGCACACTGCAAGGTAGACAAAGGGAACCTAGTATTAAGACACTCCGTTCCCCACTTTCTACCGTATTCTGGAGGCATTGCGTGTTGAGTGGCAGAACTTAACGCCGCGATTGTCCTCGACACCAGAGAGAAGAAATGGAAATATAATTTTAAGTAAATATTTCATCTCCTCGAGTGGGATCGAACCCACAACCAGTCGGTTTTACAGTCACATTTTGTGCCCCTGCGCCACGACTGGCCTCAAACCTTAAGTTAATTAAGATGTAAATATAGGAAATATAAAGAATATAGAAAATATAGGAAATATAAAGAAAATTAAGATGTAAATATAGCAAGTAAAACGTGAACTGCAATTAATCTCATTTGCACCGTCGAAGTCATTTACATCGAAATTAGGTATGACTGGTTGTGAGTGGAGCAAGAACACATTTTTCGAAAAAATCTCGTTCAGAAATGAGATTCAGCGAAGTGCAAAAGCAGACGCGAAAACAATCGCTTATTAATGTACCGTCAGCAAAACACCGCAGGAATTGAAATGATAATATCGACGTTCATGCATTAGAGGCACGTACTTTGGAATCATAAAGGATTCATAAGGATTACTGTATTTGCGAATCTTTTTAACACTTCTTAGAAATTAATACAATTTTCATAGCTTCAACTCGATACAAATAAAGATTGTTTATAAACTAAATGGAATTAAATAAAATGTGAATATAAATCAGCTTGAAGCTGTATCCCGCACACAGCAGTACGTACCGCAGCAGAAGCAGTAGGCAGAGGGAACGTAGTGTAAGACACTCCGTTCCCCACTTTCCATCGAATTCTGGAGGTCTTGCGTGTTGAGTGGCGGAACTCAACGCCGCGCTTCACCCCGACACCAGAGCAAAGAAATGGAAATGTAAATTTAAATAAATAATTCATCTCCTTCGAGTAGAGATCGAACCCACAACTAGTCGGTTTTGCTGTCACACTTTGTGCCTGCGCTACGACTGGCCTCATCAAAGTAAATATAACAATATAAATACAAACGCTACCACAATTCACAAACGGTTGATCAGCAAAAAAAAATCGATATTTAATAATTATATCGAGTTCAATCTTAATGTCTTCATCAATAACTTATAATTTATGTGCAGCACGATCGGTACAAGACGAAATTGCGGCCGCCGGCACCCCTTTGTAATCAGTACAGAATTATAAAGCCATTGCAACACCGCAGGCACCGTTCCCGGAGTTATTAAGAAAGTTATATCTCAATGAAGTTATACGGCGACCGATACCAACGGCGCACTCTTTAAAATCGAATCGAACGTTAATCGATTAAATGCAATTAAACATTTAATTATAAAGATGAAGCCAGCCGTGGCGCAGTGGCACAAAGTGTGACTGTAAAACCGACTGGTTGTGGGTTCGATCCCCACTCGAGAAGATGAAATAATTACTTAAATTTTTATTTCCATTTCTTCGCTCTGGTAACGAGGCTAAGCGCGGCGTTGAGTTCTGCCACTCAACACGCAATGCCTCCAGAATTTAGCAAAAAATGGGGAACAGGGTCTTAACACTAGGTTCCCTCTGCCTACCCTGCTATGTGCGAGATACAGCGTGAAGCTGATAAAAAAAAAATATAAAGATGTGTAAACAAGATATGCTTACGTAATTTTCCATTATATTACGTCAATACACCACTTTACACACCAATTAAATTAAAATACAAATTAAAATTAACATCCATCGCCACTAACGATACTTATATTGATAGTATACTTAACAATACATATAAAACACCTACTAATCCCTCTGAAATATTGTTAAAACAGTTGTAATAGACGTAGAATATATTTACACGAACTCCTCAGATTGATGCATATCATTAACCAACAGATCGGCTATGCCTCTTGTTTACAAGAGATAAATGTTCGAGCACTTGAGGATTTTCGGTGGCTATTTTAAACGGCCTCTTTTATTAGTTTTAAAAAAGCCCGTTAAGATTAGAGCCGCGTTCGAGGGTTACTGGCTTATTGGTATTTGAAATATTAGGTGGGAGGAATGGCACTCCTAAAGTCGATATTATTAGATGTATTATGGAGTAAAGCTATCGGTGCATGTGTTTCGAGATTATTCAATTTAAATTTACAATGTCACTTGTGCTTTTTTTTTGTGTGTATTTGTTTATTTTCACGTTAGTAAGATAATTAAGATTTATATGAGATTGAATTGTATTACATATTTTTTTTATTTCTTTATTTTAATAATACTAATTAAATATACTACTATTAACTTATTAAAAAATAAAATACTAAAAAAATACTATTAACTTATTAAAAAAGATTAGAGGTGCAAGTTTATCATTATCTTAATTACATAACGGATTGAATATAGATTTCTTTACTACTTATATAAATAACTAAAATAGTTGTATAGGTACCTAGTATGAAGTTAAAGGTGACGGTACTACCAGTTATAAATATCCATAATTCACACGCAGATACCAAAAAACTTGTTTTATATTATTAACTACGTCAACTTCGTTTGTTGCATCGGTACTGCCTATGCACTTTATCTTCATATTGTATAGACTCTCTGAACTCTTGATAGTATAGTAACTTCACGCTGCATCCCGCATATAGCAGGGTATTCAGAGGGAACCTAGTGTTAAGACACTCCGTCCCCTAGTTTTCGCCGAATTTTTTGAGACTTGGCGCGCTGGATTTGCGCATTGAAGCTTAACGCGGAGCTTATTGCCTTATTACCAGAGCGAAGAAATGGTATTATTAATAAATAATAATTAATTTACTCTTGGAAATTGAACCCATAACCTTGTCGCTTACTACTGTAAGTACATATTTGTGCCACTGCGCCAAGACCACCTCATAGTATTGAATAGCAGCACTTATTAACGTAACTATACAAAAATGTTATTTAAATTGAAATGTTTTCAATATATTACTACAATACATATTAGTAGAGCAATGGTAGCTATACAAATCGTCGATATCACCCATTTAATGTCAACTCTTCACCGATGACGTCAAACGAAATTTCGTATTACGCAGATAGTCTTAATGAATGTCAAATTCTTTAGTGTTAAAAAGTCCCTCTTACTAAAACACTAATAAATCACCATAACTAAAATAATGTTTGCACTCGCGCACAATTATATCAATTTAAAGATAAAATACCCATTTAGTTGAAGTATGTTAATAGCATTGTTCTTATTTTCACGTGCATCTTCATCCGAGCGTCGCTTCGACCGCTGTACAAAACAAAAAAAAGACGTATTGCTTTAAAACATTTCTCTTACTCCCGCAGTTTGTCATTTCGCACACCCTTTATCGATACAGCGCGAGATAGCCTCGTGTTTATGTCGCTTAAATTAAATTGCTTGTGTTGATTATCGTGACATTTCTTTTTATATACACTCAATAACCCACGAACGAGGTCCCTTTTGCGCCGCGCTATACATCTCGTCCGTCCGTTCGTCCGCCCTCGTTTGTTTAGTTGTTTTGATCATTACTCACAAGTCTATCGTAGCAGAACAGAAATCGATTCGGCCAAAACGAAGATATATCGGTCAATAACAACTAAAAGAATCGAGAAAACGCCCACGAAGGGACTGGATGGACGTAATAAAATTATATTCTCATAAAAATCAATACAAACACAATAACATTCTATGAGATGGACTCGGTTTAACTTAACGTCTTCATTAACCTCCGCACGACCTCCCGATTGCGGGAACCCGATGCAATTTTCGAATCGAGTCGACTCGAGTCGAGTTGTAGTCGACTCGGTAATTTGCTCGGGTCCCGATTTGTCGGCTGGGACCAGTATTCCGATTCGAAAGGCAATTTTCGATGTTGAACGATTGGCGCTTTTGCCGGCTTAGGTGCAGGTTTCACGATGTATATAATTGAGGCTTTGGGGCAGGTTGTAATTTTAAAATTACGTCTATTGAGTGCTTCACCTTTTATTGTATGATACGGTTGAAACCTAGTGCTTAAGTTGGCTGGATTTTAGAATGAATGAGTATATTTGAATAAAATAATTCTTGTTTTTCATATATCAAATTAAAATTATTTCTTTTATTGTACGCTACAGTTGAAATCTAGTGCTTAAGTTAGCTGGATTTAAGGATGAATATATTTGAGTTAAAATCATTTTTGTTTTTTATATATGAAATAAAAATTATTTCTTTTTTGCCTTTGTGGTATCTTACAACTAAGTAACATAAAGTAAAACTGAAATCTACTTTGTTACATGAGGCAATCTTGCCTCTAAATTAAAAAAAAATAATCGTATAATAAGACCCATTCAATAATTTTAAAATAGACAAAAAAAACGTTTAATTTTCCATAACCATAACTTTTTGACAGGCAATGATTGCACAACCTGTATCCCGACTATCGTTGTTCGTACCGAATGATTTACGACTTAGGGCTAGTTAATTGTATTCTTCTAAAAAAAAAAAGAAAAAAAGAAAAAAAAAACGTTATGCATTATCTCAGCGGCGGACAGGTAACAAATCTTGCTTTTCAAATATTATTACTCATAGCATACAATTTGGGAGCGGACGAGCTACGAGAGCTATATCACCACCTACTCGATACCCCGCGGTTCACGGTCCTCTCCGGTCCCCCAAACTTTTGATCGGCAGCGACTCACATTCATATATCCGTCTCCTTCTTTTGTTAGCTCTACAACACCGTTAGACTATCGCCGTCTCGCACCCTACTAAAATAGACTTTGCCCAAGCGCACTACTCGTGTCAAAACTTTTGTATAGTATAATGGTTTACGAAATTTTCCCCTACCTCGTGACTTTTTTGTACAGTCGAGTTCGTGTGTTGGGGTCGTAGAGTTGTGTGTAAAAAAAATAATAGCTCTCTCTCTCTATCTCTATATAATATATGATATTTAATATGGAATAGATTTTAGTGCACCGCGCGGCAGATGCCTTCTCCTCGCTAGGTGCGTACTGTTATTGTATGAACAACAGTGTCAGTTGTAAATAAGGATTTGTATAGACCAAACGTATACGAACAAGTGAATGCGTATATTTATTATTATTATTATTATTAAATGTCATAAATTATTTTTTTTAGAAATAAATTTTATTTATAGTGATCTAATAAGAACTTTAATAGAACACATGTTCAACATTCTGTGATAAAGAAGAATATATAGTGTATAAGTGTCAACATTAATTTTATTGAGTGCGACACTAAAGGTTATATAAGGATTTATTGTAATTGTAAGTATATTATATATATATATATATATTTAAATTAGTTATTGTATAGTTTTTTTATTGGTTTAAAATTCAGAAAGAGCCAAATTTCAGTTTGGATACTCTATTATGTCGATGGAACATACTCGTATAGGGAAATTTTGGTGTTAAATTTTCGCACGTTACTAGTATACCTGTTACTTCGATATATATTATGGTAAAGACACTGTGTGTGTGTGTTTAAAATATATTTTATTTTAACAATCTATTAAAATTTTGACATAGCGGGACTGGAACCCGCGCTTTTTTGAAACCATTTGGATATATTCCAAGAGTTACATATGAGTTCCATGTCCAATGGGTAGAATAACATTTGAAAAATGTTACATAATTCCAATAACTCAAATTTATTTTCATAATTAAATGGTTGGATCGTTTACTCAATAATTTTCAGGAACATTTTTATTAATAGATACTTATATAAGGCAATCCGTATGTCGTTATTTCTTCGTTCTTCAAATATTACTAATATTACAAAATAGGAAATAAACAAAAAGTCTGGCGGCCGAGAGACCAAGTCCTTAGAGATCGAACTGGAATGTATCGAGATAAAAGATGTCATCCAGAATCTTGAACCTTAAGGCAAAAACGAAGTTATAAAATAATATGCAAGAAAAATTAACTCTACGGTTATGAAAATAGAATATGATATTCTTTATCAACGTTCAACGTTCGCTTTAGTTTTTTCCAAACAAAAGTTCCGACCAAACTTTTGACCTACCGTTTGGAATTCATAAAATCAAAGTCGAATTTAATATGTAGCGTCATTCCTCGAAAAGGGGTTTGTTATTTCTAGCGTATTTGTACTTATGTCTCAATTTATATATGAATAAGTATATTATAATAATATTATTGGTTGGTTAAGGGTATATTCTAATAGTTATTGACAAAATTGAGACAAAGCGCGGCGTAGAGTTCCGCCACTCAACACGCATTGCCTCCAAAATTCGGTGGTAATTGAGGAACGAAGTGTCTTAACACTAGGTTCCCTTCGCCTACCCTGCTGTGAAGTTGATTTGGTTTTAATAAATATCAAGAATAAGAATTAGAAACTTTGAATGAGACAATAAAAAGAAACAGAAATCACAGTAGTAGGTATAATATACCTATAATTTAAAACGTTGTATTTTTACTTTATTCTGGTGCCGATTAATAGAGTGCAAGTTTTGCGCATACATAAATTTTAATTAACATAATGCTTACCATATTAATAATATATTTTTTATATATTATATAAATAAACATAATTAATATAAATAAGCTAGCTCTCTAACCGTATACTTTTGAAGCGAAATAAACAAAACGCAAAATAGAATTACATAGATATATAAAATGTTAAAAACAAAACAATATTTGCGGTGGCTGAGCTGAATACAGTGCTTTTATCACTTAGGTATTTTTGTCAGCGACTTCCTCAGATAGCGAAGGCTTTCTCAGGCGAGGAAATGAAATTCTTATCGTTCCACGGTACAGTAGAAAGAAGCTCGCTCGCTGCTTGCTGTTATCCGAACAGGAAATATATGGGGAGAGGAGACTCGCAATAACCAACATTTGATTGCTAAAACGAATCACGAAAAATCTCTCGTTCAATCTAAATAATGTATCCTGGTATATACTTTGGCTTAAGAGCTAAGTTAGGTACTGTATAAAATGTATTCGGTACATTTTTAACGAAATAAAATAGTATTTCAGTCGTGGTGCACGGGTACATGCAACTGGAAAGATAGGTTGTGGGTTCGATTTCTATTTTATGAAATAAAATATTTAATATAATATTTTTTTTGCTCTGTTAATGAAGCAATGCGCGGCGCCGCCATTAAACATGGAATGGCTCTAGAATTCGGTGGAATATGTGGAATCAAAATGTCTTAATGGGTACGTACCATCTTAATAGTGGTTCCCAAGTAACCTATGCCTACCAGACTATGTGCGGGATACAGCATGAAGCTGAGAAACAAAGAAAAGTCTAATTATAGGATATTTGTATTTACGTAATATTTTTTTTGTTGGTAAATTAATTAAGAATATGTAATTGTTGTATAACATTTAATTGTATTATTAATATAGTTCACAAGCATTTTATTTTTAAATTCGTAATTAAATAAAATTAAAAATAAAATTCAGGCAACATTTTTTTATGTAATTTAGTCGATTTGTATTCACTTGTCGTAATCGCTGTAATAACTACATCTACAAAAGAGTATCGCACAATAACTTGTACTTTAAAACATAGGTGGAGGCCATTCGTGGCGCAGGGGCACAAAATGTGAGAGTGAAAAACCGACTGGTTGTGGGTTCGATCTCCGCTCGAGGAGATGATATATTGACTTGACTTTATATTTCCATTTCTTCGCTCTAGTGTCGAGGCAAATCGCGGCGTTCTGCCACTTAACACGCAATGCCTCCAGAATTCGGCAGAAAGTGGGGAACGGAGTGTCTTAACACTAGGGTAAGGGCTAGGGCTGCCTAGGGCTGCCGGGCTGCCGCACAGCAGGGTGCGCGGAATACAGCGTGAAGCAGATATTAATATCACGCTAGTTCACGGCGTGCTTTAATGTAGGAAATCACAAAACGCGCTTAAAAACTTTCAACGACGATGTACCCTTTTTCATTCTGACGCTACACAAAATTTACGATCGGTCCGCGCGAGCGGGCATTGCGTGCCTGATCATTCTAAAAATGTGTCAAAGTTTTTACAAACTTCTTTCATTTAGCTGCGTCCGGCCTTCCACTGTAGCCTTGTGGCCACTTTTTTTTCTATTGTTTATTTTTTTTAAATCGCTATTGAAATGTCTTGGAGATAAGAGATTTTGAGATCCGTAAAAACTGGACACCGAATGGCGTAATGAAATTTCTCCTTTCTCTGAACTGTCTATTGTATATAAGTTTACATTTTTTTTTTCTTCTTTTTAACAGTCACAGCTTGACTTCATTTGCTATGGATAATAAAAAAAATAAAAAAAATCCAATCTCCAATATAAGTAGGTACTGTACAATAATATAATTTGCGTAATTACTAAAACAACGAATACCTTATTACGGAACAAGGCAAGCCTCTTTCTATGAAGATAATATTCAAATTACTATTGAAATATTCACCCATTTTTATTTATCAGCGAGCACAAGGCCTATTTTGCATAATCGGTTTATTTTAAAATAAACTGTCCCTCTGAGGCGGTTGGTCGCCGATCCTAAACCGGTTGAGGAATTACCCTTATCCTCCTCAACCCGCGGGTGCGTCCTATAAGCGATGAACGTTATTAGGTTTTATACGATATTCCTGATATTGCTATTTTATTTGACAGGACAATGTTAGCGCATTTAATTCAACTACGTATTTAATTTGGTTGTATAATGTCCGGCTTAATATGTACTAAGATATAGTAAGAGAACAATCAGTATTATAAGCGTTAGTTATATGATTTCACTTAGAAAAAAGTAGTAGTAGTAAAATTTTAAAAGTATCGTTTTTCTATAAAGTAACAAAATATAAAAAATTATGCATAAATATATACAGAAAATATTTTCAAATAATTTACAATTGTTTGAAAAAAAAAACAAAAATTTGAATTGTAAATTGTGTAGAGATGATTCACATCATTAAGTTATTCATATATAATCTAAAATATACAAAAAGAGAACGGTGTGGGTATAGTTGTTAACTCAAAATAGCTAATAATATTTAATAGATAATAAAGTAGACGCACCACTCCTAATAAAAAAAATACAGCTAAGTTTTCTTTACTTTTATAATATAAAACGCAGGCATGGCCATTTGATTTCACATTTGACACCGCACAATTCCATAGACATGTTTATGTGGTCGTACACCAATAAACTTCCTAAAATTACAACCATCAAGTGAATAGCAAAATAAAAAAAATACATGACGCCATAAAGTAAACATGTCGAATTGGACAAGCCAGAAATGGAAAATGGTATCTAAATCTAAGCATCTTATGCTAATTACACAATACACAAAACGCTCTAAGACATTCGACCCGTGTTCACGTTACGACGTATTCGAAATTCAAATTTACAGATGCGTAGGCGCACAAGAATTTTGGTGATATTTAAAAAGATTAAAATCAGTTTTGGACATGAGTAGGAAGGCTCAGATTTATCGTTTCTATTTCTAATATATATATGGCCGTCCATATCAGAATGGACTAATTAGACCTAAGGGGGAAACCGTTAGCACACTTTGAGAATAAGTGGCTAAATCACACAGACAGGTAGAGTCGCTCAGTTAATTGGGCATAACGCTCAAAACTGACATTTAGTTAGCATCTACTTATAAACCGCTGTCAATTAAAATTAAAAAATAGCCGCCATTACGTTGCGGAGATCTTAAATTAAATAATTAACTTTCCCTAAAATTATGATGTTTTAAATCATATTTTACTATGAAGATGGAATTCTTATAATAGAAGTTCCAAAAAAACTGCATCGGCCATACCTGCGTCGCCATTTACGTATCAAAATATAAGGGTGGGTATACATAGCGGGCACAGCTGCCCGCCTGTGAGCTGACAGCTTTCAGATTAGGACCCCTTCCCCCGGCCGCGCCCCCATATTGAGTGTTGCGCCGTTCTTAATTAGTAACGGTTACCCAAATCGTGTTTTAATGCTTTGCTTTATAAAAACACGAATTTCATACATCATTTAAAAATATAGAGATCGTTGTGGCGCAAGGGCGTGACTGTAACGGTTGTGGGTTCGATCCCCAGCCGAGGAAATAAATGTAAACATCGGAATATCTTAACACTAGGTTCCCTCTGTCTACCCTATACACAGGATACAAAGTGAAACTGATTATTTTTGATTTAAATTTAAAAATACCAAAAGTCAGATGCAAAAAAAACAAAAATGAAAGTAAAATTTATTTATTTAATTTTATTGGTACACTTTGTTTAATATTTATAGCAATAAATCGGTTTAATATTGAGTTACAAGGAACAAGAACATTCGGACGTCGAGAAATCTTTCATCTCGTCGGCATGGTTGCGCAGTTATTCATTGTTGTATGTATGATTTGTTCTTTTTTTGTTCGGTTTCGGGCGCGCCGCTCGCCCAGCACTAGTTTCTTGGCCCAACCCTAATTTTAATGGCTGCTCACCGTCACATCCGGGTAAGCTTGTATGGAATAGCACTTTTTAAATTCTAATACATTTTATTTTACCGTAAATGATTTTTTTTCTATATAAATGATTTTGTCAATATATAATAATTAATAAAATTATAAAATATAAATAATTATTTACATGTATTTACATGAACCTTAACGATTATATCATAAATTTCAAAACTTCAATACAAAGAATGTAAAATTTATTATGCACTAAACGGACCCCAGTGGAGCAAGTAGCGCGAAGTGTTAATAGTTTATTTTTTGCTTTCCTTATAATGATCAATCAACATGCAATACGAGCTCGTATCCAGTTTTTAGAAATATCTAGCTGGTCTTAGTACGTGTCAATGCGAATTATAACACTAGAAGCGTAACTAATTGCTGTAATTAAAGTGCAATAAATCAGTCATTTATGGCCTGACTATGCTCCGTCGTTATGCCTTGCTCTTTGCCCACCTCTGAGGGGTTCAATAAAATGTATACAATGCTGAAAAGAAATTTTTGAATATTTTATATTGTGCACGGCTCCGCTATCCTTACTTTTTTTTATAAAATAACATTTTTTAGTTTCTTTAGTATATAAATAATTTATACTGTAGGATAATTGTTTACAGTTTTGTAACATTTATAGCAGCCAATATAAATTAAATGCAACGGAAAATGACTTATTATGTTAATAAGTATATAGGTACTTAGTTTTCAAATTTCAAAGATCTAGGATAATATATAGATCAGTCATAAATCACGCGAGATGCACTGTGTGTGCGCTTTATGTGCATAAATTATTATTATTACGCGCAAAGATATAACAATATTTATAAATTATTATCTTTTCAATTACACAGCCAGTAAAACATGTGCGGCACTTAAATAAACCACTTAAATTAAATGCAAGCACAGAATCTCTGTGCTGGAGATAGCCTCTAAATGAATACATCCAGTCGGGTCGGTCCCGCTATAGATTCATACGAGGTATAAGCAATTGATGCACTCACGGGCAACCCTTCCGCGCAAGCTGATGCATGAGTTACGAGAGTGTGGGACTCCCTCTCTCTCTCCCATGTTGGATCGATAGACGGTTTTTGTTATATACAAGCCGTAATTGCTGAAAAGTTTTCACGCCGTAGCGCCGGTCACGCTTATTTTATTACTATGAAATTGAATTATTTATGACGCCATGCACGACGGAGCGACCATTGTACGCGGGACGCCGCTTCTGAATTTTAATATTGAAATTATGTGTTTTTGGGTATCCGCGGTACAGCGAGATTAGTATCGGGGTTGCGCGCTCGTCACGAAATGACGTATCTGGAGGCTTACCGCGTCCGCTCTAAGCCTGCCCGGAGATTTATGTATATCCAATCCCGGCCGCCTAATCCCGCTCCTGCCCGGGTCAATCCGGGCCCGGGAAAGGTTTTCCCGGTTATTTTCCGTGGAACTTTTAATCCCGCCGAATACCGACATACATCATAGAGGATTAAGAGGTTTAAATTGGAAGTTACCGACGTCCGAAATAAATTTAAATCGTCCAGCAGTTCGTATTGTGATATCCGAGCCGATGCTAAATGGGAACCGATATTATACGGCAAGTAAATCTTGAGGTAGGCTTTAGCTAAGCGTGGCGGTTAATTCGATATATACAATATACGGCGTTTTGTAAAATAACATGTTTTATTAGAATACCTATTTGAAATCTAATCAAAATCCATATTTATGAGTTACATAGAGACGAAACATGGAGAATACAGTAAATTTTATTAATTTTATACAAATGAGATGTTTTTTTTTCTGAAATATAACATTTATTCGTAACATTACAACCCTATAATAGCGAAATGAAATTAAAAGGTATCAATAAGGGCCCACTAAATCATACGAAATCTCTGGTTCGGCGAATCCCCGACCCTCTGGAGTGGACTTCGGCAACACCTGACCAAAAGTTGATTTATAGTACGGGTCGATATTAATATGTATCATATTGCAGGCCATATGTAAATATACTTACATAGGTACTAACTTTTGTGTAAACATATGTAAAACTTTAGTTCTTTTACGACGAAACAAAAAACGTTTTGTGATCATAGAAATGAAGTCTCTATAGCAATTGTGGCCAGTCGTGGCGCAGGGGCACAAAATTTGACTGTGAAATCGACTGGTTGTGGGTTCGATCCCCACTCGAGGAAATGAAATATTTATTTACTTTTATATTTTCATTTCTTCGCTTTGGTGTCGAGGCGTTGAGTTCCGCCACTCAACACGCAATGCCTCCAGAACTCGGCGGAAAATGGGGAACGAAGTGATTTCAATAGGTTCCCTTTGCCTACCCTGTTGTGTGCGGGATACAGCGTGAAGCTGATTTATTTTGATTTTATTTATAGCAATATATTATTGTGATAGGCATTTACGGAAATTGAATTTGTATAAGTAAATTAATCTTTATCAATTATTACAAGAATTAAAAAAATATTATTATTAATGACGTAGTTTTTTTATACCTTACGTGCGCCCAAGTAGGTACATATATGCATTCCAACCAAGATATCGTTACCACATTTTTTTTTTCAAATGTATAAATCTTCCTAATATTCTAGACGCTTAGATAACCAAATTATTTCAATTTCAAAATCACATTCACCTACTTAAAACGCCTAATTTGCAATTATCCTAATTAAAACGAAACAAAAAATAAACTAAAGACCCATTTATTTCTAAACGGTTGATGAAATGCATCATAATCATTTATTATTTATAGATAATAAGACGATAAACCACGGTCCGTTACTTGGGTTACTTATGATTGAGATAAAGAAGAAGTAGGTAAAGATACTACTTATATCATACATTCTCTATTTTATGCGTTTGTAGTAACTAAGGAAGCTTTTTGCCTCTGTCTTTCCTCTTGCTTGGATGTATTTTATTACTGGTATGAACTTTTATTTTCTATTTTTACTATTTTGTTACTTTTATTTGAAATGGTTTAGATGTTGCGAGATTTTATGTACTAAAATATTTTTTTTTTGTTAAATATTATTTTTTTGTTTCATATATGAAAAATAATCAAACATATTTAATATATAAATTATATATTTCAGACTACGCATGGTACGTATAAAATATATATATTTTTTTGTTAAATAAAAGTTAAATTAATTAAAATAAAAAATAGCAAGACTATTTAAGACTTATATTTCAATAATTTTCTTTAAAACATCCGTTAAAAATTCTAGGTTAGCTAGATTGTTTTGACTTATCAATTTCATTTCAGAATAGGTTTTTATTAATTATATTATATCTTTATATATATATATATATATATATATATATATATATATATATATATATATATATATATATATATATATATATATAAATGTATTATAGTAACAATTAAATAACATTCAAACAACATGAAAATCGATTAATTTTATGTACTTAATGGCAACACTATTAAAATTAAGTTATTAAGGCTTTTTACAGCATATGATAAGCAAGCGGTAATTTAAATTTAAATGGTGTTTAAGAAATTAATCAAAGATTAAGTTTAGAACGATGTAGGACGTTTAAGGGAAGGGTTACGAGAAGGGGTGATAGCGACGAACTGCTATCCTAATTTTTCCTGTAGATTCTTATCTGACATATTGCAATAAATAAAGATTAGGTAATATTAAGATAGGGGGCAGTCGTGGCGCAGGGGCACAAGGTGTGACTGTGAAGGCGAGAAGTGAGAGGTGTTGAGTTCCGTCACTCGCCACAACACGTCTCCAGAATTCTGCAGAAAATGAACAACGGGGTACATTATCACTAGGTTCCCTCTGCCTATCCTATTGTGTGCGGTATACAAAGTGACGCTAAAAATTAAAAATATATATATATTATACATAATAGTATTTAGCGTTAAAACTATTTATTCATTACAAATGTAAATTATCGGCAAAATATATGAACGAACAAGAAACTATTTTACACATAATGCTCGTACTACTACATTATTTAAAGTAATTTATCAGTTTATTGACTTTTCGAACCTATCCATACATTTTCTAAGGTTTTCACGCGACGTAGGTAGATGATGAATATACTTAATTTATTTATTTATAGGTACGTACCTACCTATTGAATGTAAAATTTAAAATTATTTTATATATTATTTTAATGTATTTTATACATTTTTTTTAATAATTTCACATGATTAATAGAAGTCAAAGTCTCGAAAATTGGGCAAAAAGTGGAGTACGGAGTGTTTTACAATAGATTCTTCCTATCTACTCTACTATATACGGTGATAGAGTAGATTCTTAGTACATTTATATAAATTTCACATAAAAATAACTTAATATATTTACAAAACTAAGAAACGTTTCTAAAATATTCAACAAATTAATTATACAAAGCGATTGTAACAATTGTTATTTATAATACGAATTCTTACTATAAGTTTGAGCATAAATATTTTTAGCTAGATTAATTGGAAACATTCCTAAAAGGCCCCTTGACCGGTAAAGGGTCGAGTGACCCGCTATTTTATATATAGTAGGTACCTACAGTTATACAGCCTTTTAGAGTTCGGTAGTGTAATTATTTAGTAATTAACATTATTTGTGATTAAATTATTTCTTGTAGTAAATATTTTTTACATATAAACTAGTAGTCTATATGTTTTTTTTGCTTTACGCTATGAACATGGGAATCTAGTGTTGAGACATTCCGTTACCATTGGGAAACTTCCGTTCCCCACTTTCCACTGAATTTTGGTGGAAACTCAACAAACTAATTTATAAATAAAATTATCATAATAAATTTATATGAAATTCAGTTAAAAAGATAGAGAAATGAGAGCCTTGTTTAGTATTTCGAATGTTTAGTTTTAAATGTGATTAATAGTTGTAAATTTAAATAAATTAAATACATTTAAGCATAAAATTTATGATATTTATTTATCACCATAAGAAAAAAACATATAGAAAATGTAAATTATATTTATAAATCGTTTGATTTCTCTCATTTTTCCTACAAAATTTAAACGTAAACTTAACTTATTTAATTAAAATACTATTCTCACCAAGTTTTCCGTAAACACTCACCCATTGTGCGTTCACATATCAAACTAATAGTATATGTATTATGTGGATAAATTAAATAGGACCACAATCTTAGCTATGATCTGGGAACAAGGGTAAATGTCTATTGTCATTTTCCCGTTAAGTTTGCCCTTAATTACATAGACGGTTTAACCTGACCAGATAAAGGAGAAGAATGCATCTATCTCCAACCTCGAGTTGACTAACGATTAAATATTTAATTAATATTTAATTTGAGGCCAGTCGTGGTGTAAGCGTGTGATTATAAGCGTGACAGATTTTCTTTTCTATAATATTTTCATTTCTTCGCTCTGGTGTCGAGGCAAAGCGAGGCGTTGAGTTCCGCCACTCAACACGTAATGCACCCAGAATTTGGCGGAAAGTGGGGAGCGGAGAGTCTTAACACTAGGTTCCCTCTGCCTATGCTGCTTCATCAGGGATACAGCGCGAAGTTGCAAAATAATATTTATATTAATATTTAAGTAACACTAGGTGGGTGGGCCGCCATTGCGATAGTTGCGTCAATACGTCAATTACATTTATGAATTATTAATGCCAGTCTGTTCGTGTTGTGATAAACATTAATAATGTAAACATCGACAAATATATACTAATATACATAAATATCTTATTCTTCATTAAAAGTTTTATTTGAAAAAATATTACTATTTCTCCACTATAGTTCGTGTACTCGTCAATAGATGTCACTATTAAAAAATATAACCCACATAAATTGAAACGCCAATTAACATCAAAAGATTAATCAATTATAATTTTATTACACATAAAATCTTAATTGATTCGTCAATACAAATAGAAACAGAGAGGTCTCAGTAATAAAATTGGCTGTAAATCATATTATACAAGATTAAGATAGCGACAAATGTCCTAGCTTCAATACAGCGCCACGAGAGGGCGTGATTTATGTCAAGCTTGATACGCTAAACCAATATTGTGCTTCGGTCGGTTATTTAACAGCTTTATTGCTAACAATTTAAACGTCGTAAACTTATTTTACTTCACGTTTCTCTATGAATACATATTTTAATTTTCGTTTAGATATTTAATATTTTGTTGATAACAATATTACAACAAAGTGTAAAATTTAGATATTAAAGATGTGCTTAAAAAAAATTATATGATTATTGTAAAATGTATATTATAATTATGATATAAACAATAAAAAACTGTTTTTTTTAAATATTTGTTAACTATTTTTCTTTTACAATTTACCAATACTTTCAACGTTCACGTGTCTATAATCTTTTAACAATGCATATTGAACGTATTCCGTGGTATTTCTTAATAACAATAATCACAAGGGGTAACGCACCCCTAAAAATTAAAAATGGCCGCCAGAGAAGCACTCTCGATTGGAGGCTATAACTCATGCCGCCGCCGGCAGGGCTGTGCGTCATTTGTCTACGTCACCCCCACCCCTTCGAGAACGTTTGGGAAGAAAGGGAACAACTGATCTATGGCCAATACAACGCTTGACCGGATGTTTAGCGATCCTGACTGAATTATACAAAAATAAATTATTAATATACCTAGTTTTATAGGAAAATAATTAAATACTTAAGAACTAAGAATTGGTAATACAAAGTAAAAAATAAAGAATGTGTCTCAAATTCGAGTGCAATATTTTCAAGCTCTCTGTCTCTCTCTCTCTCTCTCTCTCTCTCTCTCTCTCTCTGCCTAATCTGGTAAATGCAAGATAAAGCTAAGCTACAGAACAAAAAAAGACTAAAAATTTCACCTCCTTAAAAAATAAGGAAAACTTATCTATTACGAGTACGGTTTTACTTAATTTTATAGGAAAATATTATGTCCTGAAAATGTATAAATTTGAAAATAATAATCAGCGAACTCTATATGTATTTTTTTTATTGATACTGTTCTCTCGTAGGTCCTTTTTGTCCCATTACAAATATTGCGCGCTAAGGGGCAGAATCTAACGCAGTGCTTTTTTTAGTATCATTTTTTATTATCATCTTCATACATGCCCTCCGAGGATCCTCATGCATTTTACGTAACCTTTCTCCAGTATCTTTGATACTGTGTTGTCGAAGGTCAACCAAGGTCTCCTCCTACCTCTGTTACCACTGAAAAAGAAGATTGAAAGATACTTTAAACAAACACTAAAAGCAGTAATTAAATTCAGCTATGCTTGTAATTCTACAAAATCAGTTATTCATCTCATAATTTATAACGCTTAGTCACTCACTTATAATTACCGATAGATATAATAATAAATTATTAGAATTGACTTATTGACTTTCATTTGACATATTCTCTTCGGCCAGTACATACTTGTAGGTACTTGACTTCGTATTGATAACACATAAGAGAAATATTTTACGCCTAATTAGATTTTCCATATCACCTAAACATAAGTTATCTTAATCTATGTTTATGAATACACCGAGCTATATATCAGAGGGACTGGTTTAACCTAAGATTACATTTCTATTAAAAAACAAAATTAAAAAGTTAGAATTGAAGCCCAGGATGGTAAACTTGAGTCCTCGGTTGGGGCAGTAAGGTATAGAGTAGATTTTTTTTTTCAATTTTGTAAGAAAATAAAGTTGTGGTGAGTTCGCGTGATAGCTGGCAGTATCGGGACGCGACGCACGCACAAAAACAAAATTTTTTTAATAAACCAGGTTACGTGGATGTTTTGATTTCAGTTTTTTTTCCCCCAAAAAATAAGAAAAAATAAGTATAATTGTTCGACACAGTCTTGTATTTTTTCTTCCAAATGCCAATGGCACTTAGAAAATGTTAATGTTTTAAATATTTTCATACAATTTTACGCATAGTACCTATTTTTATAACTCGGTGGTAACGAAAGGAATGTATTATACTTAAATTATTATGTTTGTTTTATATTTTTATTTTTTTTCTTTATATATTTCGTATAAGCATTTCTATTAACTAAAGTTATTAGATGTATTAAAATTAAAATGGATGCGTTATTTTTTAAAATAATCTAAATGTCTTTGAAATAAATTCTCAAAGTTATTCTCTGAGTTATTGCTGTAGTTTTGTTTCACGTGTAACTCAGTAGTCGTTAAATGTAACAAGATAATATATAAGTCGGTTAATATAATAAAGTGGACAAAATATTATTTAAACTAGTTTTTAATGGTTACAGCGTAACCACTAAGAACTATCGCGTGGGAACCTCCGGTAGTCACATTTCTAGGAAGGCTGATGTTACTTTTGTATATAATCTGGAATTTTATGTTTCTGCTTATATCATATCAAGCCTTAAAATCTAAATTTTGTTAAGAAACAAAGTAATAGAGACCTCGGGCCCGTGTCATGTGTTTGTGATCTTAATTTGATTTATTTAATGATAACATTCCTCGTTTGTTTACCTCATTTCGTTTTTATTTTTACACGTTTCCTCTATAATGAAGAGTAGGTGGAGAAAATTAAGAGAGGTCTTTTTACTTTCCACTTTAAAAGAAATATTTCCTTCTATTCAGATTCGAACCTACACTATTTATTAAAAAAATCTTTATAAAACATTAAAAGCTTTATACAACATTTAAATCCTCTTTAAGAGCCACAAGCACCACAAGCTCGGCCGTACATTCAAATACATACACCTTTTATTTCTATTAAGTCCAACAAAAGTTGACCAAAAATAAATCACCGACGACAACTCTATCTTTGAAATAACAAAGCATTCGCATTCGCAATGATTATTATCTCTAAAACAAACTTAATGCATTTACGGCTAGTAGCGACACGGTCTAGAGACATTTTACTAACCTACCATTTAAAATGTGCATTTATTTTCATACTTACCCCTTCGGTTTAACGTTCATTTCTTCTCGTTCGGCTTACATCGTTGCATATGGGAGTATGCAGTTTTAATTTTGCGTTTGCGTTGGGCTTTGTAATTGTTGATATAAGTTCTATAATTGTATGTTTTTTGTTTGTTTACTGTGTTTTATTAAATAGCGAGAGCCGGTCGTGATCAAGGATCGTGATTGCAACACTGTGCCCGCGCTGCGTGCCCTTTGGACACGGGTTCCGCAGCCGTGAAAAATCACTTGGACATATGCTCGATGCCTTCCTATGGGATGTCCTAATCTGGTGGTTTTTTTAAATTAAAAAATAAATAAAATCAGCTTCACGCTGTATCCTCTGTGTATGTAGTGTTAAGACACTCCGTTCCCCAGTTTTTGACGAATTCTGGAGGCATTGCGTGTTGAGTGGCAGAATTCAACGCCGCGCTTAACCTTGACACCAGAGCGAAGAAATGGAAATATAAATTTATGTAAATATTTCATCTCCTCGAGTGGGGACCGAACCTACAACCAATCGGTTTTACAGTCACACCTCGTGCCGCTGCGCCACGACTGGCCTCAACTGGTGGTTTTTTAAGTGGGAAAAATTCATAATTTATTCCGCATATAGAAGAGCAGGCACGCAGTTTATTGTCAAGACTCTCCATTTCCCGCGTCCAGTCAGCTTTGGTGACTTTACGTGTTGAGGCGGTACTTAACGCCGCGCTTTGTCTGCCAGAGTGGGGAAATCCCACAACCATAGCATTAATGGACCAAACGTTATCAAATTACGAGACGGTGGCACTTATTGTCAGATAACTTATATTAATTTTCGGTATAATATGTCAAATAGAATTGTTTTCAGCGAGCTTTTAATGTTAGTGTATATAAAAATAATAAAATCTTGTTCTTTTTGTGTGCAATATATTATCATTATGATTTTTTCATATTTCTGTAATAAAAACACAATATTAGACTTCTTTTCATGATATTTAGTTAAAAAAAGCTCCAATTTATTATTAACAAGAGAATGTATAGCTAGTCATTATTAGCAATGGTTTAAAGTAAAGTTACTCGTATATATAATAAAAAACCTATCAAAATTCCTACCGCATATAAATATTCACAAATGGTAATGAATAAATTGGCAATTTATTCATTGATTTAAATTGAACGTTTAAAAAAATGAGACCAGTCATGGCGCAGAGGTACAAGCGTGTAACTGTAAACGCGACGGATTGTGGGTTCGATTCTCACTTAAGAAAATGAAAAATTTAATACTTTCAGTTTTTGCTCTCTGATCTGATATCGACGAAAATCGCGTCATTGAGTTCCGCCACTCAACATCCAATACCTCCTGAATTCCACGGAAAATGGGGGACAGGAGTGTCTTAACACTAGCCTTCCTCTGCCTACCCTGCTTCATGCAGAATTCAGTGTGAAACTGAAAAAAAAAAATTATATATCTGAAATATTTTGTGAGTATATTCAGGGAATCAATTCTAACTAATTTGCCCCAAAAACTTTATTAACTAGGAAAATAAGTAAATTTAGCCTTGACTGAAACTCCAAAAGTATGCAATATGAAGGATAGACTAACAGCTTAGTATCCTGCGTAGTATGTTTTGATTATATCGATACTGTCAATATCTTTATTTAGCATTCGAACGCCGAACCGCGACGAGTAAGGCGCACAAGGGACCATAAAACATTATGGCTCTATTCTATTCGATACGTGATAACTCCTGGTGCAATCGGTGAATTTTAATGTAGGGCTAGGTGGTTCTACAGTGATATCGGTTAGCTTCCGGGAAGTAAGTATAGTTACGATTCCGAATGTTATGTTTGTATGTGAAGTATGTATTTATATAGTAAATATTGATTATATTATTTTTTTTCATATAGTTAATTGTTAGGAAAATAATATGTTGAAATTAATTATAATCAATAAAGGTTATATTGATGTCGAACAGGTAATACTGTTCTTCAGTTTTAAAGTAGAGTTCGTATGAATTACTCTTTTTTTTCAAAAGTGATATTGCAATGTAAGATTTGTATATTAATAGATGATAGAGTTTTAAGTACATTAGACGCCGTCGTGACAAGCGTGTATGTATACGTTGTGGTTGTAGGTTTGATTTCTACTTGGTGTAAATTAAAATGAAATATGTAATATTTCTCTCTCTGTTAACGAGGCAATTCTTATCCTGTTATCTGTAAATACGTTATGATTAACTCAATAATAATCAATAAAATTTTTATCGATGTCGACTAATAGGTAGTACTGTTCTTGAGTATTAAACTGGGCTTCGTATGAATTATTTAATATATGAAACAAAAAATTGTAACAGTAAATGTTAATACTAATATTATTTTGAACAATAAATTTTCTTTAAATGACGTATTGTATTAAAGCTTGTTAATGCCATCTTATTTCGATAAGAAAACATACCATAAGTATTGTTTAATATAGGTAGTTATAGCTTAAGCATATAATTTTTCAGAAACTAAAGTTATATATGTTACATGGATATTGAATCAGTTATTTACGATTATGTTTTTGAATTTATAGCTTTTTTATCCATTTTGTTTTAATTTTTAAGGTTCCGTACCTTTTAAGGAAAAAAGGAACCCTTATAAAATCACTCTATTATTCGTCTGTCTGAGAAGTAGAAATATTGAGTTGATATTCAAACTATATACTCAGATCTACAACCCCATGATTTCTTGAAAAAAAAAAATTCTACAGTTACTTTAAAAAAGCTACATTTTCTACATTTACTTTTAAAAAACGAGTATGTCGACATTATAAAGGGTATTAAAATTAATAAGATCCGATGGACGTAGAATTATGAAATTTGGCAGCTAGCTTATACAGGTAGAGTTTCGGAAAAAATTTAAAACTATACATTTGTTAAAAGAAAAAATACTTTAAAGAAGGGCAAAATTTGGCATAAAAGCCACTAGTTCAAATGAGGTATCAAATGAAGGGGCTCTGGCTCAACTAAGCTTGAATTTCAGAAAAGCTCAAGACCTCTTTTTGTACGGAAACCTCGGTGGAGGAGCCCGACTCGCGCTTGTCCGGTAGTTTTTTAATAGTAAATGAATTATAATACGATTGTCTTTTTAACATTTTCGTTGCAGTTTCACGTATCTCATAGCTTGCTTAAAGCAGAGGAGGCAGCATTAACCTTAGACATTCTGTTCCCTACTTTCCGCCCAAGTTGCATATTGACTGGCGTACGTTAACGTCGAGCTTTGTCTTAATAGAGCAGAGACCAGAGCGAGGAAGTCAAAATAATTAATTACTTAGACGTAATCGAACCCAAAAGCGTCTCGTTTACAGAAGCGCCACGATGTCCTACAAAAAACAATAAACATTCTTTTATAGTATAATTATAGATAAATGCCCATTTTGTCACTTTTTCATAAATTCAAATAGTATAGTACCTACTATCCACTGAGTGACCAGTTTGTGGTGAAACCACGGTTTTTATTCGCATAGAACTCTATTTACGGCGTATTTTATAAGATGTCAACAAATGATCGGTTGAATACATAATTTATTGTATAAAATGCATTTTTGAATAAACGAATAATTCTTTGTTTTTTGAATAATTTCATGTTTTATTCATTTTATGTTCTCACATATTTATGTTTATATTGGGAAACAAATTGTGAATATCTTTTATGGTAATTTAATTATGATAAAAATTTACACTATATTTTGTTATTTTTTTTTGCTTGGTTGCGGTCTTGTTTTTATTTATTTAAGTATTCGTAATTTTAATTCTTTTTTATTTTAATTTTTAATTCTTTAGATATTTGTAATTTTGATCAGGTTACTGCACAAAAGCAAGTTTGCATAAACAAACTTAACATTGACTATAATTTTTTATTTATTTAATGGTTTTTCTCAGCTTCACGCTTTATCCCGCATATGGCAGGGTAGGCAGAGGGAACCTACTATTAAGTCATACGCTCCCCACTCACGCCGCATTCTGGAGGCATTACGTTTTGATTTGCGGAACTAATTATAATAAATAATAATTCCTTCCCCCGAGTGGGAATCGAACCTACCATGACGGCCTCACTTAATGTTTAGTATGGAAAAATTCATAGACATACAGTAACTTTCTTATTAAATTATATAAATTTATATCTTCTATCGTCTTACCCACAGCTACTTCATTCCAAAGTTTACCAAGTCGACAAAACCGTACTTTTAAAATAATACTGTATTATCGATGTATTTAAAATATTCATAGAAATGTGAATCACGTGTCACCTTACTGTTCTATTATTATGAACAGTTATATTATTGAATATTGATGCCTCCAATGGACACAAACAACCGAAAATGATTTACTAACTATAACTAATAAATACTAGTACGTATCTACAATAAGAGGTCAGCGACTGACCAACAACCAATACACAATGTTTCTATTATAAGTTTTATTGTAATTTATATTTGGGTATCCATATATTTTTACATTAGTTATGTATGTAGATTTTGCTACTTAATTTTATATTTACAAAATATTCAAATGAATTTGTTATTTCATTAGCCATTTACATTGAGTTTTTTAAAATATATACGTATCATCTTTTTTTAAAAAAAGAAAACTTTTGACCACTATTAATAATCGGATTGACCATTTGAGACCAAATGAGAAATAAAAGGGAATTAGAGAATTGTTTATTATTATTACATAAGTTTAAGTTGTGTCAAAAATGTTGCATAATGATTAATAAAAACAAAAATTCGACGTAAAAATAATTAATGAAGTATCTTAACACTAGGTTCCATCTGCGTACCCTGCTATATGCGGAATATCGTCACGCAGATTTTTTTATCAGATTTTTTCATACTTACTTCTTATAATATAGATATTTTATATATTTTATACTACTCTTTAAACAGAAAAAAATATACAAATGAATATAAGCTTTACTTAAACTTACTAAAAATAGCCTATCCAGGATATAACAACCACATTCTATACGCAATATTAGTAGAATTGGAACATCCATAGTTAATCATTCGTTAGCATTCCAATCTGCATGGGTGATGGGCAGTGGCAATTAATAATTTCGACACTCTCTAATTAACATTTATATCAGAGTTTGGCAAAGCCACGTGGGCCGTGGGTGGTGAGTGGTGGGTGGTGGGTGGTGGTGATGATGATTGATTGCGATCACCTTTGGAAAGATGTCGCCAAATATTTACGATGGTAAATGGCTTTATGATATTATGATTGTGATGTGTTTGGATTGTTTAATTCTTCTCTCTAAAGTTAAAGCTTTAACTTTTAAATTTGTTGTTTATTTTCGTTTGTTTTGTTTGGATTTTGATTTTTATTTTAATACTTGAAATTTGCTGTTTTCCTATACTTATCTATTAAATAATTATATATGTATAATATATTGATTTAATAACTATAACGCCTAGAAAGATAGAACCAACCATAATTAATAGAGTGGATAATTTAGTTAGCTATTTCTATTCATTATTTCACTTTAATTTAAGTGATATTATAGAAAAGTTCAAGTAACTAACAAATTTAATATATATAATATGTTAGTACCATACGTGGGGTATGTGTATATATATATACGTACCCCACGTTTGGTACTAACATATTTTTATATCAACGACATACAAATTAGAGTACAAGACACAGTTATTGTAGATATTTTATAATATGGTATATTTAATAAATTACATTCAATAAATATAATATATTTTTAAATACACAATTATATTTGTCTTTTTGTATTAATCACTTTTTATTTATTTTTACGTTTATAAATGTTTTCATATCAACATTTAATCCAAGCATTGAGATAGTACCGACTTAACAGCCGTAATCGGAAACTTGATCTTAAATTAGTATAATCATTTATATTATCCATTTAATGTCAGTTAAATGTTAATTAACGTCTTTGAGTACGATTGTAACGTCTATAATATCTATAAACATAGTATTAAAGTATCTACTTAATAGTGTAGTATAATCTTTAAGTAAGTATTAATAAATTCTATTACACTTCATAAATATTCAATGGCCCGCTGATCTCATGCGTTGATATAAAAATGTTAAAATACTATTTTATATTGAAATACTCCCCACGGGGTTTGTAAATGTACATTTAAAAATCATAAGATAATTAAATGAAAAGGCCTAGTAGTGTATTATTTACAATAGCCTTGACCTGCGGCTTTTCTTGCGTGGTCAAAATATTTTTAAATTCGAACTACTAGTTCCTGAGATCTGAGATCGCGTGCAACCAAACAAACTCTTCAGTTTTATAATATTAGTATATAATATAGATTATACCGTTCATTACAATATAGGTATAGGTTTGTTGTCATACCTACCAAACGAAAAAAACAGCAATACCTATTTAAAATTAGCATGCGGATATGAAGTTTCAGAAACAAAATTCTAATTAAAAAAACCATCTGAACATTTTATCATTAAATTTAATATATAATGAAGTATAGTTTTCTTATTTTTTTTATGTGTGAATGTATTTTATCAATATCAGCTTCACGCTGTATCCCGCACACAGCAAGGTAGGCAGAGGGAACCTACTGTTAAGACACTCCGTTCCCTACTTTCCGCCGAATTAAGACATTAAAATATAAATGTAAATAAATATTTATTTTCCTCGAGTGGGGATCGAACCCACAACCAGTCGATTTTACAGTCACTCTTTATACGAGTGCGCCACGACTGGCCTGATATTTCATCAATATGATTAAAGAAACTTTTTTTCTTTGTTTTTTTTTTATGAATACTATTGCTGGTAGGAAATGCTGATGTACAACAACACGTCATACACTCGAGCGAATTCAAAGAGGGTGATGCAGGATAGAAGTTTACATAATTATAAAAACATACTTTTAAATAAGGCAATTATTTTTTTTTTATAAAAGAAGAAGGAAATACACTAAAGAAAGCTCAATCATTGTTGATTGATTGGTAATAAAAGTTTAATCTTCCTTTATCTTTGCTGCGGTAAAAAGATTAAAAACACTTTGTTGAAAAGTAACGCTTCATTTAACTATAGAATAACGTGTTTTTTCTTTTTTAATAATCGTTATTTACGTAGGTACAACAGGATTTTAAACTAAAAGAAAAAAATATTAGCAAAGTGTTATATTATTATGCTTATATGCCGACAGTAACAGAAGCAACGTATGGCTTTTTTTAATATATCTTTTTTTAATAATAAAATATACCATAGAGGCCGGTCGTGGCGCAGTGGCACAAGGTGTGACTGTAACCGGCTGGTTGTGGGTTCGATCCCCACTCGAGGAGATGAAATATTTACTTAAATTTATATTTCCATTTCTTCGCTCTGGTGTCGAGGTTAAGTTCTGCCACTCAACACGCAATGCCTCCAGAATTCGGCAGAAAGTGGGGAACGGAGTGTCTTAACACTAGGTTCCCTCTGCCTACCCTGCTGTTTGCGGGATATAGCGTGAAGCTGATTTAATTTTTTTTTTTTTAATATATCATAATACTTATGTAGTTATTGAACGTTAATGACTATTTTCTTATAGGCTATAAAAAAAATTAGTTCCAGGTAAAGTATTTTTTAATTTACAAAAATAAGAATTAAAAGCAAAAATAATTTATTAAACACAAATACAAATTACAAGTAAAATACAAAACAAAAATTCAAAACACATAACACACTAATTCACCAATCCGTTATTCCAGGATACAATCATAAATCATTTTACACCAGAACAATTTCGAAATCCCCGGTCACACCTTCAAATTCGTTGACCTTTGCCATCAATTAGTCGTAGGTATCTACCTAAATACCTACCTACCTCTACCTGCGCATTGATATGCGAAATGTCAACCCATTTCGCACATTGAATACATTTTGTAAAAAAATCACCGCGGTAGGTGACCGGGGTGTAGTCCGCTTTAATAGAATAGATTTAGAGTCACACACCGACTCTTAATTGTCTAATTTGTAGCGAAAACAAGCCATCGTTGCGGATGAATATATTACTAAGGTATGCAAGGACTTTCTTTTGGAGCGGGAAGTAAACAAGTGACGTGGGGCATAGTAAGCAGGAGTAGGATTTGGGTCTTGGGCCAAAGGTGACCCCATTTTATCTATGTGGAATCTATCAATTTATATCGGTTATAAGCTTATTCACTTAGTATTTAGTTACCTAGGAAACTTGGTTATGTTTCTATATTGTTTCTTCGATTTATAAAAACGGTGAAGTAGATTTCGTTTCCTTCTTTGATTTGTAAAGTACGTGAAAAGTACTTATAATACATAAATTGAAAATTAAATTTAACAGATTCCTGAGCTACTATAGTGGGTATATTTATGAGGTGTAGTAGATTTATTTTGATTGTATCAAAAGTCACCTAAAATTTTCACTTTTTAAAAGAAACAAGCAAACTGTCAATAGAGAAACAAACTTTTTTTATAAGTTTTGCGTATTTTTTTCTACTTATACTACGACATATCGATACGGGTAGTACAAATCCATGGAACTACAGAAATTAATTCAAACTTTATATAAATATAGAATATACCCACATATTTTCTGGATCTGGTTAGAGAAAATGTGATTTGATTTCTCATAATTTTATAAAAATGTTTAAAAAGTTTTAAAGTATGTTATGTACTTTTTAAACATCGTTTTAAAGGTACCTATAAGCAATTGTTTTAGTTTGTCCTAATAATGTCACAGAGGGATGGATGTGTGTTTTTTTATATGTATTTTTTATGTACATATATATGTCCCACGATTTAATTTTTTTTCTATTTTTTTTTTCAATTTATTACCGTTTAAAAATTAATAAAAGAACAACAATACATATAACATCTAAAAAACCAAAAAGGTTTGTAATGATGTTAAAAAAGTGATCTTAAATTACACAATTCTAATTTGCAATAAAGTTAAATAATAAATAAGATCTCACAGTAAATTTATAAAAAAGTTAATCAATAAAATGAATAAAGTTAAATACTATTGACAAAATATTTTTTTTAACATTTTTTTTATATTTTATTTATTGATAACATTACATACAAACTAACTAGAACTGATTTTTGAAGATTTTTTTATTTGAAAAAAAAACTACCATAGTAATCCTATTACCACTGGCACAATCTAATGATGTAATTCCAAGGAAATCAAAAGAAACTTTCAAGCTTTATAGGCAATTTTATATAATTTTATATTTACATATGAAAACAGTGTGAAAAATAATAAAAAATATTGACATTACGGAGCGGAGTGTCTTAACACTAGGTTCCCTCTGCCTACCCTGCTGTGTGCGGGATACAGCGTGAAGCTGATTTATTTTATTACGCCGTATCGCTAGATATAAAATTTATATTCTTCGTATGACTTAGCCACCTAGTATATAGCGTCAAAGCTCGCGGGTGGGCCTCGTTTGATACCTAACATCGTAAACCTGGCGTGGACACTGAATACGAATCTTAAGTGAATACACTAGACTTACTAATTAAAATTAATCACACATTAGTTAGTTTTATAAAAGTGACTTGTTCGTTTATTTTTCTTTTAAAATAATATTTATTATTATATGGAAGCCAGTTGTGGTGCAGGAGCATATTTTTTCTTTTAGAATAATATATATTATTATATGGAAGCCAGTTGTGTTGCTAAAGCTATGGTTATGACTGGTAGTGAATGGTTGTGGGTTCGATCCTTAGGTGAGGCAATGAAATATTCATTTAAAATTATATTTCCATTTTTTCTCTCTGGTGCTGAGGCGAAGCGCGGCGTTGAGTTCCGCCACTCAACACGCAATGCATCCAGAATTCGGTGGTAGTGGGGAAAGGAATGTTTTAACGCTACCCCGCTGTATGCGTGAAGCTGATTTTTATTTTACATTATTGTAATAGTATAGTAAATAAAATTATAATTTAACAAAATTTTTGCGTTATATATGAAATTCCATACTGTTTAGAAATGCTTATTTCACTTTGTTAATAATCTAAAGGAATGTGTATTATAATACAAATACGTCAAATTGTAACTACCAACTATTTTATAGTTTTACTTAACTAATTGTGAAGTATTTTTCTCGAGAAGTTTACGAGTAATTAACTGTTAAATTCATTTCATCACATTTTTGTCGCTGTTTGAATACAACTACCTGTTTATAAAAATAAAAAAAATAAATAAATCAGCTTCACGCTGTATCCCGCACACAGCAGGGTAGGCAGAAGGAATCTAGTGTTAAGACACTCCGTTCCCTATAAAAATATTTTACATATATTTCCATATACGCTTTTTGGATTCGAATTCAGACATAGAAATTTGCAATCTGTCTTGATAGTCGTTATGTTATATTGTTTGTATAGACCAAAACGTAATAATATAGTATAATTCGGGAACAAAATAAAATATTTATAATATAATATTAATAATAATGAATACTATGATTTATAAATATTGCTTATCCACCACCTCCTTAGCATGCTATTACAATGTAAGTTATAGATTGTTTTTGAACTCCAAGTTTTTCCCCGTACATAGATAGATAAACCGAGGAAATCTAGTTTTAACACAATCCGTTACCTACTTTTTGCTTTGACTTTTTAATTAAATAATAGAAATAATAAATTTTAGCCATACAACAAATATTACCATATTACTTAAGGTCCTGTGCCTCCAAGATAGGGCTGAGAGATATTACGCAATATTATAAAAATAAAATGGTATAAAATGTAATATATAGCAGCGCTTGCTTCAACTCTACTAAGTTTTTTTAATTTCATTAATTCATAATTTCATACTTGAGTATGCTCGACACGTAGTAACTAAAAAAGAAAGGAAGTAGATATGTGTAAGTTTATTACATTCGATAATCGCAAATTTGTCGTTTACTTTTTGTGAGTTTCTCGTTACCAGCAAAATGGTATTTTAAATCAACAATAGACATTTAAAACAGACTTAATCTTGATAAATAATTTGTAATTTAAAAGTATTATTTATCATGAAAAACGTTTTATATCATAAATAATGTAAATTAAATGTCATCTGATAAAAGTTATTACGATTACAATTTAAAATGGTCACTGGCCGTTTCCGGTACACTATCAATAACCCACCTTTCCTTAAGGTTCGGTTCATACGGATATGATACGTCGCTCGAATACTAATAACCAAAATTAATTTTATAGTTGTTGTTAACACAATCAAGATAACACTACAACACTCAATCGTACGTGGGTATCGACTTTTAATTTTGATTTACGATCTATATTGTGATGATGAGCCCGTAGTGGCGCAGGGTGTGACTGTAACGCGGCAGTTGTGGGTTCGATCCCCACTCGAGGAGATGAAATATTTACTTAAATTTATATTTCCATTTCTTCGCTCTGGTCTCGAGGCTAAGCGCGGCGTTGAGTTCTGCCATTCAACACGCAGTGCCTCCAGAATTCGGCAGAAAGTGGGTAATGGAGTGTCTTAACACTAGGTTCCCTCTGTTCACTAGGCACCCTGCTGTATGCGGGATACTGATTTTAATTTAATATTTTCATTTCTTGGCTCTGGCACCAAAGCAAAAGCTAGGCGTTGAATTCCGCCAGTTCAAACGCAATATTTCAAGACATTCGGTGGAAAGTGACAAACGGAATGTCTTTACACTAGGTTCCCTCTGCCTATCCTGCAGTGTACGGGAGACAGCGTGAACCTGATTTTTTCATTGCGACGACTGTAAGAATACAAAACTACCGCATACAAAATGTTATCTCAATTTGCTGCGACAGCGTCCGCAACAGTCGAAAATGTTCACCGATTTATTACTCTATAAACATCGGCAAAACTAAAACAAGTATGTTCTCGCAGCGGTGAAATAAAGACAAAACGCGACAACCATAAATCGCCGTTGAAAAGTAACCAAAGCATTATACAGTTGCATAACAGTACAGTAACAGTAAATAAAAAGGGGCGAAAAGGAGCAAAACAGCACGATACACTGCGCTTTTAAATACGGGCGACGTTGAGCGCGGGCAAGGCAAAGACATTTATGTTCACTAAACAAGTAGTAAAAGTCACTACTTAAGTGTTTTTATGGCAGTCATAAATGCCAGATTGTGCGCGGGGGTTTAGTGGGACGCGCGCTCGCTTTTTAGGTACCCGCCGGTGGGGGCGGGTTCGGTTTATTAATTTTATGCATTTTTCAATTTTTTTGTATATGTTAATGATATCGTTTATATGTTATGGCTTATTTCGTTTGTTACACCTGCTTCTTCTTTTTTTTCCAGGTAATTTTTTTGCTACCCAGTACAAAAATATAAGAGCCGTTTTTCAAGCTTATAAAGGTAAGCTCCGATTAACAACAAATTTATATTTGGGCAAATAGCGATGATGGAAAGCGGTGGGATTTTTGTAAACAATTCTTGTGTTGAGGAGAGACGTGGTGTATGGGCACAAGCGTGTGAATGGGTTCGATTCCCATTCGAAGAAATTAAATGTTTTATATTTTCACTTGTCCGTTCTGGTGTCGAGGCAAAGGGCGGCGTTGAGTTTTAATCAGCTTCACGCTGTATCCCGCATACAGCAGGGTAGGTAGAGGGAATCTAGTGTTAAGACACTCCGTTCTCCTCTTTCTGGCGAATTCTGGAGACATTGCGTGTTGAGTGGCAGAATTCAACGCCGTCCTTTGTCTTGACACCAGAGCGTAGAAATGGAAATATAAATTTAAGTAAATATTTCATCTCCTCGAGCGGGGATCGAACCCACAACCAGTCGGTTTTACAGTAATACTTTGTGCCACTGCGCCACGACTGGCCTGGCGTTGAGTTTCTTCTCCAGAATTGGCGGAAAGTGGCGAAAGGAGAGGGAGTGTCTTAACGCTAGGCTCCCTCTATCTACCTTGCTTTAAGCTGGAAAAAATCATATATTGTAATATACATACGAAACATAACAATTTATAATAGGAGAAATATTTAACACACGAATTGGCATAACAAGATCTAGCCTGTAAAGGAAGCGGCCGGCGCGGACGGACGTGAGAATAGCGTGAGTTTTCACCGCGGGGGCTGCTATGCAAATTATTGCAACATTAAACACCTCGCCTGGGCTTTGGCTAGATTGACGTTGGTGTCACTTATCTTGTGAAAATAAAGGTTTTCTTGTATATCTGGTTCAATTTGTTTCTTAGTATATTGATGACTTAGGCTAGTCGTGGTGCAGCACAAGCGTGCGACTACGCGTCAGGTTCGATTTCCACTCGAGGAATTGTAATATTTAATATTTTCATTTGGGAGCGGAGTTTCTTAACACTAGGTTTCATTAGAAATATGCGCACATATGCATAGTTTTTTTATTTAAATAAATATTATATTGATAAATCCGAAATCTGAAAATTATTACGAATATTTGGACGAACGTGTATAATAAATATATCATAGGACTCATTAAGAGATTTTGTTTATAAAATAAAATCATTTTATGGGCTACTGCGTATAAGGCTAATTATTAAAACCAGATTTATTTAGCCTGTATCTTTATATCTAATCCCTATATCTTTAATGTAGCATAATAGGTTTTTTGTATATATCTGTTGTTTTTATAAATAAATTGGTTTCGTCTTGAAGAATTTGTTCCGGCGAATGATTTTGATTGGCATTTACTCAATTATAGCAAAAGGTGTTCGCTTCTTGTCTTGTTACAGCTTACAAGTAGTACCTTTTGGCAGGGACCGTGAGAGAAACTAACATTATTTACATATACAAATAGCAAGTTCACATTATTTGAAATAAATCTGATTAAATTACAATAAGCCTGTTAAGCTTAAAGCTGTGTTATCGAAGAAGATTCAGTTGTTTTTTAAATATTCCGTTTACCCTTTTAAAAATATTTATCAATGAATAATTTCTCGGTTAGAAATTTACAAAAAAGGAGATTCTCTATTCGGTTGGTATGTTTTTCATTGAAAAAAATATATGTATTAAAGATTTTTTACTTAAATTCCCTTATAGTAAAGGTCATACGTTGGTGATTATAAATACAAATGTATCTTATACAGTGGAAAACCCAGATCAGATTTAACGAGATCACGCATATTTTATTTGTGTTTGTGATCGTCGTAGGTGCCAAGCACTTTCTACTCCAGACAAATCTATTATAGTGCCACTACGTGCTAAAGTTGTTAAATGTTAAACATTCAGTTTAGTATACGTAACTTTAAACTATTTTCGTTAACTTAGTTATTCGGAATTTCTCTTATTCAATTATATGGATAGTTAGCCTACGCCTAAACAATTAATGTAAAAATTTTGCACTGTATTGTACCTACACTTAAAAATATTATATAGTACAGTAGGTACATGATTTTCTACAACTTTATAATTAATATAATAGTGCCGCTTTATAAAAGTGGATATTATTTAATATTGGAACGAAATGTGATGACTCTACTCTGTATGATGTACTCTCTTGAGGATTTTTTTAAAAAAAATTACATTACTAAACTCTATTATTGATAATTTAGCAGAAAAGTGAATTGTACGCTACATAGAGATACATATGTATGTATGTAGAATCATTGGGATGGCGCCAATAGAATTACTCTACTTGTTACTGGTGACTTACGACTAAAATATAGAGGCAAAGTTTGAACCTCATACAATAGGCAAAATAATATATCTTATTCGGAACTAATTAATAATTCATTGAACGCCTTTCATTTTGAGCACAATTTTTATTATCGATAAAAAATATCAATTTATAAATTATCTATGAAAACCGACAAGTGATTCGAACCAACGATTTAAAGTTACACAACCAACTGAAAATCGTTTAGTATTTATCGGAAGATACGTAAGATTATCTTATCGGCTGTCGTGTTAAATCTTCCAGAACCTGTACAATACGGTTCTTCCCTTAGAAAATTACGTGAAGAATTAAAGGAACGATATTGAAAATAGCTAATCACCGAAGTACAGGCGGACCAATCGTAATGGTGCGAGAGTGCATGTCCTGATCGCAGCTGAGATAGTATTGTATGGCTGCGCAAGCGCCGATCGCGTCGCCGATTGGAAAGCCCTGTCGCTAACATGTCGCCTTACACCCTATCGCACCCCACATCGCACGCAAATTATAATCGATACCATTATTGTAATATACAACTATAACATTTGCCTCTATTGTCTCCGAAACTTATCTAAGAGGACATATTTAAAAGCTAATTTAGAATAGCTTTTAAGGGTGACAGAACGTAGCATTATGTCCATTTTGAGGACAAGGCGTATTGAGTGGATATATCCAACGCCGCTGTTACTCTTATTAGACCAGGTTAATGTAAAAAAAAAAATTAAAATTAGCATCACGCTGTATCCTGCACACAGCAGGGTAGGCAGAGGGAACCTAGTGTTAAGACACTCCGTTCCCTACTTTCTGCCGAATTCTGGAGGCATTGCGTGTTGAGTGGCAGAACTCAACGCCGCGCTTAACCTCGACACCAGAGCGAAGAAATGGAAATATAAATTTAAGTAAATATTTCATCTCCTCGAGTGGGGATCGAACCCACAACCAGTCGGTTTTGCAGTCACACCTCGTGCCGCTGCGCCACGACCGGGCTCAAGTTAATGTAAATATAAATATATGTCCAGATGGGAATCAAACAAAACACAAAAACATCGAATTTCTTCCGATATTTCTGGATAAGCAAGATAGTGTCAATTTTAATTAAAAATTATATTTACTCCTCCCGTTTCATTATAAAGTTGACAATCACGCTGCCACGTCTTAATTGATCTCATTACTAGTGCACAGTTCTGACAAACCGCAGTCGTATCGTCGATGATGTCCAATTTAAGTGTATAGCTGTCGCGTCGACACGTACTTGACAGGTGACTTGGGTGCAAAAAAACACGATTTCTTTCGTTGTTTATGTCATTTCCAAGTAGGCTTTGGAAGGCATCGCTTTTGGCGCGTATTTTCCATCATGGCGGTATGTGCATGGCCAAGAATTATGATTTAATAGCTACAAGCTGCCAGCTCCTATAGTCATTACGCTTAAAATATTGTAATTGGATAATTTGTCGGATTTTTATCTTTTCATGTACATTCTTTGGTGTTTATTTTGTTAATATTTTTATTTAAGATATGGATACTGTGGTTAGGTTAGTTAAAATTAAACATTTAATTGTAAGCTATGTATAAATATTTTCTATAACAACAATATTTCTTAGTTTCTTTCATTAGCTTACAACGCTGTCTTCATAAATCTCGCCACTTGCAAATATATTATTCCAATTCATAAATCCAGTGTAACTGTATAAGACTTTATTCGAACTCATACGTGATCTCAATCAGAGCTGACCATAAAAGAAATGAATACGAGCGGAATAATTTCGTTCAATTATTGTCGTTGTGTTTTACAACAATATATATTAGTATTATCTTTAGTTGATGAATGAGTACTTTATAATAATAATAATTAATAAGTATAATAATGATTGGAGGAGGCCAGTCGTGGCGCAGCGGCACGAAGTGTGACTGTAAAACTGACTGGTTGAGGTGAGTGGGTTCGATTCCCACTTCGCTCTGGTGTCGAGGTTAAGCGCGGCGTTGAGTTCTGCCACTCAACACGCAATGCCTCCAGAATTCGGCAGAAAAGTGAGAACGGAGTGTCTTAACACTAGGTCCCCTCTGCCTACCCTGCTGTGTGCGGGATACAGCGTGAAGATATTTTTTTTTAGTTTTTATAATAATGATTCATTTTAAAGAGATTTTGGTGTTTAACACTCTAAAAAGCTTATACATTTTTGTAAATCGTTAGACTTAGATCCATTTTGATCGCATTTCGATAACGAATTACCAATTAGAACTAGCGTAGATACTTGTATTTCCAAGCAAACGAAGAAAACGGGTGAAAGTTCGTATAAACAAGGTCAGTGTGCTCAAGCATCACGCGAGACACAACAGCTGTTACGTAAAAGAGCGTTTAACGGCTCTCAGCTATAAATTGACGCGGTATAAGGTCAGGGTCCCCATATAAACGTTCAGCGCTCGATGCACTACACCGCAAAGTGGTCATTCGTTTCAAATAAATTACCATGTAATGGCACGATCATTTGCATACTCTGCCCAACGCTACCGCAATCTCAGTACACCAAAAACAACTCTATTTTCTCAACCTTAAAATATGTTTCTCGTAATATATTTCGATTTCATTCAAAAGCTCCGTAGGGCGCTGGTGTTGCGGGGAATTCGTGAACTACGAATTATTTTAAGAGTTCTTGCGCCATCCCAGAGATGGCGTGAGGTTTTTAGTGCTGAAAAGGTTCGTACAGGAGAGTGTAAGGGTGGCGCAGGGGTGCAAACTTTACGTTCAAAGTCTTTGGGGGTTGGTTTCACGAAAGTTCTAAGCGTTTCAAGACGATTTGTGTAGATGGCGCTACTCTAATATTAGATATTTGATTTCAGGATACGTCTACGATTAGGAAACTGTAAATTTAAGATTGTAATATTTTTACTTGTATTTCTGAAATTATTACTTGATTTGTTATTCTTATTTATTTTTACATTCGTATTGAATTATTTTATTATTTAAAATTTTGACGACGAATATTATTTATATGGAAAAAATATATTTCTTGGAGACATAGATATGCAAAAAATACTGGCTATTATTTTTTATTCTTAAATCAACTAATATCGTAAGCACTATTAAATGCTCAACATCAAAATAGTATACTATTGCGATATTTTTTTAATACATGACAATACAACATTTTTTTTTTCGTCATAGTTTGATGCATCAGCTACTGTATTTGAGTCGTGACAATAAAAGTGAAAGCTTCTAACGTCATGCAAATTTAGATTGACGTAAACATACCTGACGGCCTTCTCTTCTCTTGTTTTGTTGTTGCATAATAGAGACAATACACCTCGTAAATTTTAAATCCTACGGGAAGTGACCCGATTCTTTTATTTCATTGCTATTTAAACAATTGGCTTACCTGTGAATGTGAATGAAAGAATTCTGCAAAGTTTTGGAGTAATAAGATTGACACAGTTTAAAAAAAATGTTTTCTATTCAATAAATTCATGTTACAACGCCATTGTGGTCCAATTGTAAAAAAAATAATTGTTATTAAAACTTTACATGCATGTAGGTTTGATTTCTGAATGATTAAATAATTTTAAATAGTGTAATTCTTTGTTACGTTGCTAAAAGCACATATATCTACAAAAATATTAACATTAAGAAGTTTAGTTGAGATGATACAGATCAATAAAAACTAAAAGGTAAGCTCAGCTTATACAATACGAATAAAACCATATATAAACCAGTACGTATTATCAAAACATTGTCGAGTAAACATTCAGGCCTCAAACAATTACACCCCAAGCTATAAATACAAAGACAATTCAAGCATTCACATCCGAGAAATTTAGTCGTCTACGCTAAGCAAACGTATGATTTATACTCGAACATGGGACCGATGACGTTTCCACACCATAAATCTGGCCTCAAGGCGGACATCATGTACCGACTGACTCTTCGACTACTAGGTAATACATGAAGCGGTAGGTTGATATTAGAAATTTGAGGCCAGTCGTGGCGCACGCGTGCGACTATAATTGCGACAGGTTGTGGCTTCGATTCTCACTCGAGGAAATTAAATATTTAATATAGGGCGCGGCAGCAAGTTCTGATATATATTCGGTGGAAAGTATTTTAACACTAGGTTCCTAGGTTCATCTGCCTATCCTGATGCGTACAGGATACAGCGTGAAATACATCGTTTCGAATTACACTCTAAAAATGCTTATACAAAATTATTTTATTTTATTATTTGCTATTACAATGAATAGTACTGATTGAATCGACAAATTTGAAAAGACGAAATTTAGTAAAAATAATAATAACAATATACTTAATTGCTTTCAATTTATTGCGATTCTCAGGACCGATTCTGTCCCTGTAAAGAATGAAATGGATAAAAGAAACAAAACACAATATATCAATATAGTTCCAATATTTAATTAAAACATAAGAAAGTATTTAACAATTATTACATACAGATCTAAAACTAATAAATATAATAATGAATATATATTACAAATGTTAACACTTGTACGAGTTCTCAAGTTAGTGGTTGTCCCGGGTACAGACCGACCCGGGTGTATAAATCTGTAGCATCCGGGCGCTACCCGTACCGGCAGTGGAGACAATTATTCATCCAATATCGAGTTTAGTTTCATTTACTCTGGAATCTTCGATATCGATGTACGATTTATTATCTGATTGATTTGTTAACGGTTTTCTAGATTTTGGAATTGAGGATTTTAGGAAATAAACGAAATGGAAAATATATTTCAGGAAATAACTTTGTTTTAACGCTCCTTATGTTGTCAATAAAAATAAAAGGATATTTTATTTTACATATAATTAAATATATTATTGTATGCCATGTTAAATATAAGACTTAAAATAAAAAAATATATTTATGAAAAAATATATTAAGTCACTCCGTTCCCTACTTTCCGCCCAATTTCCGAGACAGGATGTTGTGTGGAGGATCTCAAGAAAATTTTTCAAAAACAAACCAAATTCTCTATATAAAATATTAAATATAAAAATAAATTTAACAACATTTTTTTTAATATCTTTACAAGCTTTTCATCGAGAGTCCCAGTCCAAATCACACTACCGCGTGGCTGGTAATAAATCAGCTTGCCATTTTTGTTTTCAACGCACCGATAACTCTTTTGTCATAAGGCGATGTAGGCAATGGAGTTATTTATATTGTGTTTTCCTTGCAAGAAGAAAATTTCCTTTCTACGCTTCATGGGTCAGTGAGTCGATTCCTGCCCGCCGGGTTAGTTTATATTTGTCCTAAGCCTAAAAGGGAGTCAAATAAAATTTTGAAATTACATTCCAAATAAATAATTATTGTATTTATTAATGAAAACATCAGTTTCATCCCGCATTATCTCGCACACAGCAGGGTAGGCTGAGGGAACCTAGTGTTAAGACACTCCGTTTCCCACATGAAAACATAAATTGTACATACAATAAAACAATTACAATACATACTCATAGTTACAAACTGGATAACAGTTGAAACAAACAATTTTTTCCTGATTTTACTTAACAAAATTTGTAAACGCATAGTCTTTCTGCTAAACGCATAATAAGATTTTATAAAAAAAAATAAAATAAATAAAATATTTATAGGAGTAAAATAAGCTCTTAGAGTAAAACATTAACTTATATATTTTACAATGTAAATTTATATTTAGTCAAAGTTGCGGCGTTGAGTTCTGCCACTCAACACGCAATGCCTCCAGAATTCGCTAGAAAGTGGGGGACGGAGTGTCTTAACACTAGGTTCCCTCTGCCTACCCCGCTGTGTACGGGATACAACGTGAAGCTGATTTAAAAATTAACTCTTAGCAAATATTAAATTCTATATTATCATCATACGATTATCAGTAGCTTTCTTATGAATTTACGCTAAAAGCACCCTACGGTTAGTTCGCAACCAGTTCAACGTTCACCCCTAAGGAAATAATTGTTTACTTTCGACAGCTACGCCCTCAGTCCACCGTGGACGTCATTATTTTCATTTGTTAAAGTGCATTATATATATTTATATATCTACTTATTAAGCTCTCCTACTCAAAATTATGTTGTTTTAATGATTAAAAACAAATTTCTTGTTTATTTTTTTATTTCACGGTGTTGTAGCATGGGCAGAGGGTGCCTAGTGTTAAAACATTCAGCTCTTCTCTCTCTTCTCTCTTCGCCGAATTCTGGAGACATTGCCCGTTAACAAGCGAAACTCAATGCTGCGCTTTGCCTCTACCTAAAGCTACGAAAGAAAAAAATTTAAATATTGCATTTCCTCGAGTAAGAATCGAACCCACAACCTATCGTGTTAACATGCCACGACTGCTTTCACTTATCAATTTTGACTTAAGAAATTATCTCAAATCCCAATCACTTATATAAAAGCTATAAATTACAATAAAAAATGAATTCCATTGATATTAGTACTATATTCGTGTCAACAATACTCATAATGGTTGCATGAGTAAGTTTCCTTAGGTATTTTGTTTAGCAATTTAGGTTCCACAGTGATGTAAACATACCAGACCGCGCCATATACAGAGGCCACACAAGCGGAAAGCGATAAGCTGAGAGATTAAATTCTTACATCGTAAGCTCAGAAACAAGTCATTTAGTTAGTACTTATATGGTAATATTTATGTTTGCCATTTTATATTTCTTAAGTCAGTTTTATGTTTTAATTAACAGATTATTTTTGTCTGGATCGTCATATCTTCGTTTGTTGTTATATACTAATTAATACAAATGATTTAGTCAGTTTAGTAGAGCGTTAGGTCGTCGTGCAGTGGGGCAATATGGTGGGTTCGATTCTCATTCGTTGGAAAAAGGCGGCGTTGAGTTCCATCATCATCATGAAATATTTTAAAGTGGAGTGGAGTTCGAATGGAGTTTCTTACACTAAGTTTACTCTACCTCTTTTTTTGCTATATTTGTCAACACATCTTTTTCTTTCAATAAATCATTTTCTTTTATTATATGATTTATCTTAATCCTATATTATAAATTGTATTACCTCAATCCTATATATTCTATTTGATGTATTCTCCTATATAATGTAAATTCGGCAGTGCTGACTGCTAATAATATAATAATACTAATAACAATAAAGATTTTGAATTTAATAAAATTTTAAAAACTATATAAAATATCTATAATATAATTAGATTTTTTTATATAAAATCAATAATATAAAAATCTCCACCAAGTTTCATATACAGTGATAAATAAAAGTACATAAAGTGAACCGGGGCATAGACAACAATAGCAAATGTCGGGGCATTGTAGCGTGGCGCGGGAGGCGTTACGAATCAATGGAGGGAATTATCGGGACTGATGGCTGATGGAGACTTCATTTGATTGGAAATATCTGGTTTTTTTTATTTAATATTAATTATGGGTGTGGATAGGCTAATTTTCGGTTTTTTTTTTCGTATATATATATATAGATATTAATGTGTTAGTTTGCTTAAATAACATTTTATTTTTTGTTCTTTGAATTTAGCTGTTTCTACATATTTTTGAACAATAAAAATAAAAGATATTATAAAACTGTATTAATTGGTTATATTTTGTATTAAGCAGTTTTGGAAACGCAGGTTTCCAAAATTGGTCGAAAGGTCAGCCGTTCGAACACTTTTCAGTAATGCGAGATCATGGGTAGGTTTTATCGATCCTAATATCTTAATAGTTAAATAAAATAAAGACATATATATTTACCATGTACAATAATGCACTCCTTTGTACATAAAATAACAGAAGCACATTCGTAAACTCAATAAAATAAGTTATTTTTTTAATGAAACTTAAAATTGGATTGAATTGAAGTCAAATGCTTTATAAAATTAATTTACTGAAATTAAATTAACAATTTCAATTTGCTATAAGCTATTTTGAAAAACGAATAAAAAAAATGGCGTTTCTATAAATTCTTGTGTGCCAGATTAGTCCGTCCCACGCAGCGTATCGGTTGAAGAGGTAAATGAAATGCTATCCAGAGGGGAAAACTTAAATTACTAAATTTGAGGGTCAAAGAAATAAGTCTTTCGAAGACACATACGACACGCCACACTGCACCGATTGATTTAATTTTTGTCAATTGTAAGGCACAAAAGCTTTGTCGCTAATAAATTTACATACGATTTTTGTTAGCGTGTACGAATACGTATATAACGTTCAATATTTAGTATGTTTTATATGTAGATAAATATAGTTATACTATGTTTTTATTATATACTGTTTCTAAAATAAAATTCTTTATTACTATTGTGATTTTTATGATGTAAAAGTGACAAATAAGCTATTATTAATATTCCTTCACCCATTTAACGACTGTATGGAGTAAAATAGGTAAATAAAATAATTAGGCGAGGCCATTCGTGGCGCAGAGGCACACAGTGTGACTGTTAAATCGATCGATGGTTGTGGATACGATCCCCACTCGCTTTGGTGTTGAGGCAAAGCACGGCGTCGAGTTCCGCCACTTGACTCGCAATACTTCCAGATTTCGATGGAAAGTGGGGAACTGAGTGTCTTAACACTAGGTTTCTTCTACCTAGCCTGCTGTGTGCAAAACATAACGTGAAGCTGTTTTTTTTTTTTAAATAGTAGTTCATATAAATATTGTCATAATCATTTGCGCTATTGTAAATTAAGCTATTTACAAATAGATGCTACTTAAAAGTTCAATGCTATAAACCGTTTGATAGATATATCGCTACCCATACCGTTTATGTGGGGAAGGGTCGTAATGACCCATTTATCGTTATCTTCGGGCATCGCTACCAAGACTAAGAAGCAATTTCGAATTTTATGTCATAATCTTGTACGAAATGTCGAAAAAAATGAATTAGGAAAACTTCTCAGCATAAAATGTTATATTGCACCTTAGTAAACGCATTTAAGGTTTTAAATATAAAAACTGTAGAGGCTCTATATAAAATGACATCTGCCGCTGTGAATTGAAAGCGACTCACGCGCATTTTTAAAAAAAAAACGAACACCAGAACAGATGCGACATGTCGGATTCCTTTAAGCAGATGTTCCAGTCCCTCATCATAGATTATACTCTTGAATTCCCTTTGTTTTTACCCGTTAATAAACAATATAGCGCCTTTAAATGGTAAAGTGATGTGCGGGTTTGTTATAATTTACCTTACTTACCTTACTATTTCATTTTTACCATTGCATTGTTTTAAGTTCAGCAATTCGCGAAACTTGTACTATTTTAATTATGGTAGTGGTATCATGGTGTGTGGTGAAAAAACAAATAGCATCTAGGCGACGGATGCCTTATATTGCTAATTTATTAGTGTAGCTTGTTAGGTTTTTGCCGTTTTGATACTTGGTTTTTGTGTATGAATAATTGAACATATGAAGTGTAAAGATAACAGGATACTCTCACGTCTCTAAATGAAATAAATATGAATCCATTTAGAATTAAATAAAAAAGTATTTAATATATTTATTTATACCTGCTACGGAATTAACAGACAAATTTTAAAAAGGCACACCTACCAAGTAAAATTTACTTATCTGATAGTTGGTAAATCGTAACAAAGTGGACATTACAGATAACCACGACGAATTTCAATTTTTGTTTTATGTCGATAAAAAATTTAACGATCTTTTGTAACTGTGCGCTGCGCCAACGTCGAGTTGAAATTTTACGGTCAATTTTTATATTTCATTTGTTGCCGCTTTAATCTAAATCAGTTTTAACTGACGCTTAACATGCAACCTTTGGCAGAACTAAATTTAGTCAAAAGAAGGAAATAATTTCGAATATACGGAAATATTTTAGAGACCTTGAGTCAGAAATAGGTACCTACATGGTTTAATGGAAAAAACCCCTAAAATTTGTACGTTCTTTTCAATATATTTTTCACAAATATTGAATAAATGAAAGCGGAGGTCTCCCGGTGACCCAAATGATTTACTGTCCAACGCTTCCTGCGTATCTGTTCTGATGATGTCACCGATCACGGTGAGCAGTTCCACACAATGGCCACGGATGAATCCGGCCAATACTATAGCTATAATAATATTATATTTACGAGGGGCACGTCGGCTCAATAATTAAGAATTTGGTCAATGCCCTAATCGATTCTTTTTACTTGCTTCCATTTGCCAGTAAAAGTTGAATGTTTTTGCCAGTGATGCACTTCACGCAAAGATAATGGAAGGAAAGAGAAAGTGGATATGCCACGTGACTGCAGAGTCCCGGTGGCACCGTACCTGTTGCAGTCTTATTTACGACCCAAAACAATCGCTTTATCTCGCCCCGTCCATATAATGCGGCAGTAAAACCCGATTCTTTACACGACTCTACATTTATAGGCTATAAAAGCTTGCATAAAAACTTTTGTTTATAAACAATAAATTTCAAGGACTCCAGCTACTTTAAACTTTCTTTGGACTTCGGACTAGTTGCTTAATCCTCGCGCTGGTTAAAGGTTTGTGGTGCCGCATTGCGAGCTATCAGTGATAATTGCCTTATTAAAATTCAGTTTGTGTGTGTGTCATTAGAAGTGCGAGTACGATTTATTACTATATTTAAACACGTTCACGTAATACTAATAAGGTGTGGATAAATAAATGGTATAGTATATGATCTGATGTAGACGACGATAACTTGAAATATAAAAAATCCAACATCAGCTTCATGCTGTATCCCGCACACAGCGCGGTAGGTAGAGGGAACCTAGAGTTAAGACATTTCGTTTCCCCTTTTGCGCTGAATTCTGAAGGCATTGCGTGTTGAGTGACGGAAATCAACGCCGCGCTTTGGCTCGACACCAGAGTGAAGCTACCAGCCGTTTTTACAGTCACACTTTGCCCCCCTGCGCCACGATCGGCACTGGAAATATAATTTATCATATTATAATAAACTAAATAACTGTTGATTGTTTGACATTTAACGTTCAGCAAAACATTAATAAGTTGTATCTGAAGTTTTATATACATCGGCCAGCTAATTTAATGTGACGGCATGACAAATATGTGTTGAGAGACCTTAAAAAAATAAATTGCATCAATAAAACATTAAATATATTACGTAAAGAGTATCAAGATCGTGCCGTCAATCGACCGAAAAGAAAGTCTCATCACAACAACAAAAAAGTGGACAAAAAGTGTGCATGACGCGGATAATGGCGGCCGAAGCGCTAGGAGGGTAGAGTGGGGAGGAAAAAACTAATAATAACAGTGTGTGTCACCCCATCACGGTGTCCTAAAGCGCCGCACCTTCCCGCCGCCGTGTGAACTCCTCAAGCCATGTTTGATATACAGATTTCGTATGTATACAGTTAAAATATTCCACCTAATTTAAATAGACGCTGCTTAAATAGTACTGATCTGTGATAAGATAAGCTTAATTAATTGTTTTTCTTCAAGTAATATATTTTTATTTTTGGTATTCTTTATAAAAATTCACTTTAAATAATAAATTATAAATATAAAAAGAGTAGTTGAAAGATTTTTTTGTGTAAACATATTTGATTCATACTCTACATTTAGCGGCTATTACCGAAGCAACTCAAGTAAATAATCATTTCGTGTAATCTAACGTAATTATAACATACCAGTGCAGTGTAAGTCACGATTTTAACTATCTGCCCGTGGAGAGTTTAAAAAGTCCTTGTTAAGCTGTATGAGAGAGTATATAGCAAAAGTTAACGTGATATAGGTAGAGATAGCAGCCCGATCCAGATTATTATCGCGGCAAACTTTTAAAGCTGCGGCATATTAGAGCGTTTTTTTTATTAATAATTTATAAATAATCGTTTTTTCGTTTTAATTTTTGGAGGGATTCATTTATTTTATATGTGGGTACTAATTAAAAGTAAACATTATAATGTAATCAAGCCTATTTGACTAATTAAGTTGATAATAATTATGTATGTCTGTATAACTTGAGTCGGAAATATAAATTTTATTTTTTTTAATTTCTCTTGAATTATTTAAATGAAAACATTTTCTAATTGCGATTTAGAATTTTTATCGTAAAAAGGTAAATTATATTATTTCAAAACTTGGAAAAGATATCGTAAATTATTTTATATTTGTGTTTTTATCATATAATCTATAGAATTGAGAATTAAGAAAAAAGGCTAGTGTGCCTTAAACTTAATATTTAGACCGTGAGTCAAAGCGGCCGATAATCCTGAATGTAAACACGCGAAACACGATCACCTACCCGTGAAGGTCTCCTACCAATTTTCAACTATACTTATTATACATATAAATTTAAACTACTCGATTCTCTTGTTACTACTACCAGGGTGGTATAAAATGTTTTAAGTTATAAATGTTGTAACCAAGTTAAGTTTAAAGCATGTTTTTTTTTTAAATTAAAAATACAAATTCTTATATGAGGAATAAAATAACCCGTGCTCTTATGATTTGAATAATGAAATTCAAGTAATTTATATACAATGGTATAAAGTAAAAATTTCAATCTCTGAAATAATATAAGTTTAATATAAGTTAGTAATTATATAAGAAATATGAAAATAATTTACTAAATAATATGACAAAACATAATATTTGACGTGGGAACAATGATGCAAAATTAAATTCAAATATCGAAGGAGGAAGTCGACACCGACCCCTCGCGTCTCTACGAGATTTATTATATTTGTACTACGCTTATTTCATTACGGCCTGACGCGTGGACGGTAGAGTTTTTAAAATGTCGAACATTTCACTGAAAACTATTTTATCGATTGTTTTAAATTTACTTTTATGTAATACATACTATAATCATATAATAAAAAACTATTTTGTTTCGTTTCAGGTATGAAAATAGAGGTGATATTTAGTACATTTGAGACGGCAAGTATCGATTTTTTTTTGGTGTAAAATGAACCGAATGTAACTTTTTTACTATTTTTCTAAAATTTTTATATTTATCTTAGGCGTAATTAGTTATGAGCCTACTAACTGTAATTGCCTATTATGATTAAGGCAAATACAGCTTTTAAAGAGGCTTAATATAAAATATTACGTTGATTTTTTATATAGATATATATTCTATTTGATAGTTGTTCTTTATAATATACAAACATATATTGACTTAGTTCATTAAAATTTATACAATACATAGTCAAATTATTTAAATTATAGAAAATAATTATAGCTATGTATTGACATTCATGTTTCTATAAATGAACAGAGAGTAGAGAAAAGAGTCGTTTATTGTATGTAAAAGCAAGAATATAGGTGTGAGAGATCTCTTACCTATATTCTTGTATCTAAATATAAAGAAAAACAATGAATGATTACCTATCCCGTTCACACTTAAGTACGACATTATCAATCTAGCGCGATTCGAACAATAGCGTCGCGTATTTGATTTATACAGTCGTTTAGTAGAAACATTTTGGATATCTAATAAAATTATACTGTGACTGACGTTTCTTTAATTCTTTGTTAATTAAAAAGTATACATACATATATAGATATTTTTTACAATATTCATTAAGTTTGGTATAACAAACTAAACTAAATATCATTAAACTCAAATTATATATTTCAATTTTGTGAAACCTATTATTTTTTAAGCACATTTATTTTGGCTCTACTTATAAAATTAATTGTCATACATATTTCATACATTATTTTCACATATAAACACAAAGATCTTGTCTCTACATTATATAGTAGAGAACTAGCAACTGTCAATTGTCGAAGTCCCAAGACGTTTCATTCGCTCTACACCACAAAGCCGAACAGAAGTAGGAGCTCAGCTCACGAGCTTTTCAAGGGTGGTGCTTTCGGGAAGACTCGGGGGAGGGGGGATGGTATTGATTTAGTGCCGTCGTCGACGGCTATGTAGGGAAAGTATCGCTGTGTCGCTTGGTTGATGCGCTTTCTTGAACGGTAGGTGTTAAATTTGCCAAAAATCGTAGAAAAAAAAGATTAATTGATGAATTTTGGTGTTAAAATGGTTATTTATTTGTATTCTTGATTACAGTTATCATTGAAAATCTGTTAAGGGTCTAAAAAGATCTCAAAGGTGCTTATAATTTATGATTATTAGTTAAATCAGAAGTATAAATTTATTAAGTTGGTAAGAATAGAGACAATATAGCATTCAATATTAATATAAGATAGCTTTCAAAAGTATTCAGTATATATTGCACACAAAATCCGAAACGTCAAGATTGACCTCGCGACCTCGCCGTCACAAGCCGTCTCTTCAACCGTTAAGCTTTTGCGGCTTAAACGGCTGTCTGTGTCTATCTGGATTATACTGAATTTAAAATACAATGAAGAATTATGGCAACGCATTGGAATTATAAATATATATTTTATTCACCTTTTTACTGTACGCAAAATATAATACAATATACTTTTCTAAGCTGCAACGCTGGATCTCTTAAGAGGCGATGTCGAAAATTTAAATATATATTTAACTTTGGTTTTAAGGAAAGTAGCCTATTACTTTTAACGTCCCGATTCTGCGAAAATTTTCTTTAATAACGGTGCTAAGCAATATTTTTAGATAATTTCTTAGTTAGAAAACGGAATGTATTAACAGTACAGGTCTGATTATATATTATACATATATTTTTACTTTCACACTGTACCTACTCCGCACATAGCAAGCGGAAGGAACCTGGGACCCTATTTTTAAGACACTGTCTTATAGTCACACGCTTATGCCTCTGAGCCATGACTTACTTATAATTTAAATAATACGATATAGTCAACTGACTATATCGTTTTTTCTTTAATAACGGTGCTAAGCAATATTTTTAGATAATTTCTTAGTTAGAAAACGGAATGTATTAACAGTACAGGTCTGATTATATATTATACATATATTTTTACTTTCACACTGTACCTACTCCGCACATAGCAGGCGGAAGGAACCTGGGACCCTATTTTTAAGACACTGTCTTATAGTCACACGCTTATGCCTCTGAGCCATGACTTACTTATAATTTAAATAATACGATATAGTCAACTGACTATATCGTATTATTTAAATTATAAGTAAATATGATTTTCTCAGTATGGATTATATCTTTTCACCTCTTTTATTACTTCATTTAACTACCGAGATAACTTATGGTCGATATTGCAAAGATTCTTCTTTAAAAAATCTTAAGAAACGCGAACACAAATATAATAAAATTACATAATAATAATTTAATAGAAACCAGATTTAAAATAATATTCACAAAACGATAGTAACTGACGTATCAACACTTTGAAATATAGAGAGGCCGGGTCAATGAATTATCAAAAATATTTCTATCAAAAATACCCAGTTTCGTAAGCTTGTGCGGGCGTAAAAAAATTTATGACCGTGGTTTGCGCCTACGTATAGCTTATATAGTTGTGGGTTCGCTTCCTGCTTATTATAATTATCATTTTAATTAGCCGTAACGTCGTGAACTTGAACTAACAATCGCGATCTAAATGATAAACTTTGGACTATTGTATTTATTCTGTTTTGTTTAGATATTAAATATAATAAACAAGTTTTCACGTTAGTTTTAAAATTATTTTTAAAATATTTAAATTTAAGGGCAAACGTGTATTTTTTTTTTACTTTACGTATATTTTTATTGTATGTAGCGTCGCATTATCACATTTCTATTTGAAATATTTGCAATTCACATAAGACGCTTGCCAGGTACGAAATCTTTTATTTATAACTTGGAACCTCTAACACTGTCGTGAGTCAAATACCGGGGTAATTTTAAAAGAAAGAACAGAAATTTTACAAGAATGTTTGAAATGCTGGATACTTCATATATAAATGTAAATGTAAAGTGTTAAATTATGAAGTAAATATTACATAAGGTATTTTATCTTATATTTATCGCTGCATTCGAATTAAAACGAAACCGAGAAATATGAAAATTAGTACTAATAGGTCTATCCAATAAGCTTGTAACTTTCAGAACTAAAATATATTGATATATTATAAAACTCATAAGCAAGTAACTTAACATTATAATAAATATATAATTATTAGAGGCCGGTCGTGGCGCAGCGGCACGAGGTGTGACTGCAAAACCGACTGGTTCTGGGTTCGATTCCCACTCGAGGAGATGAAATATTTACTTAAATTTATATTTCCATTTCTTCGCTCTGGTGTCGAGGTTAAGCGCGGCGTTGAGTTCTGCCCCTCAACACGCAATGCCTCCAGAATTCGGCAGAAAGAGGGGAAC
>JAATLQ010038004.1:82246-95716 GCA_013421005.1 Heliconius erato x Heliconius himera | reverse complement strand
ATATAATTATTAATTGAAAAAAAAAGTTATTGACTAAAAATATTTTATTTAATTTATTTATCTGAAAATCTATAGAAGTTTAATATAAAATTCGAGTTATATCAACATAAGCAATAGCAGAGAGCTTCGATAGCACCGGAAACCAGCGGGTGTTCTCCCATAATTATATTCACTGTGATATTTTCAAACTTTCACGTGAGCTCTATATTTTTTGGGACTTTTTTTTCTAAACTTTGTGATTTACGCTCCGAGTCAGATTCTGTGAATGTCAGGGAGTGTCGAAAGCTTTATACTACTTCTAAATTTATATTATTTTAAATGATCCTTTGGCATTGTCTCATACATATTTAGATGTTCCGTTAGAGAACTCATTGAAACTTTTATGCTTATATTTTAGTTTGCTTATATCTAGCAAGAATAGAAGAATATATTTTTTAGCTGTTTTGTAAGGAAAAGAGATACATATTTATAATATCCTTATGCTATTTAAATATTGTAATATTTATTTTTAAAATATTATTACTTATGTAATATTTAGAAACTAGTCCAATCGCACAGTGATGTTCACTTAAAGCTATTTTATGTGAGGTCTATCAATGACTTGATAAAATACTTACTTTTAGAGATCATAAAAAACATATTTTTTTAATTATTTTTTTAGCTTCACGCTGTATTCCGCACATAGTAGGAAGGACCTGGGAACCTAGTGTTATGACACTCCATTCCTATTAAGACACTTCCGTTCCCCACTTTCCACCGAATACTGGAGGCATGCGTGTTGAGTGACGGAACTCAATGCCGCGCTTTGCCATGTTACCAGAGCGAGGAAATAAAAATATTAAATATTTCATATCCTCGAGTGGGACTCGAACCCACAACCTGGCAGGCCGACAGGCCTCAATAATTATTACTTAATACATATTCATATTAATTGTCAACATTAGGTAGGTGCCGTAAGGTGTTCGCCAACGAAGTAGCCGACGTAAATCTTTTATTTCCTTCGAGGCCGTAACTGGAGCAAGAGAACGAAAACGTACTGAAAAGAAATATGTTACGTCAGCAACACTTGAGTTAATGCTACGGTTACATAAATGAATTAATTGAAATAGTTAAGTTGATAATAGTTAGTCAGTAGTAAAATAATTTAAAAAAAAATTTATAATTCTTTCAGAAGTAGATACATATCCATTAACATTTTTTAAGTGTAATTTCACACTTAGAAAAGAAAAATAAGAAGAAATCGTATAAAAAAATTCTATATAAGTAAATATACAACTTTGACCTGGCTGTTCTTATATTTTGATTGTAGGTATAATTAGAAAATACAAAATGATATGTACTTTATTTAATGAGTGTAATGTGTTTATGAATTATGATACCCTGTCACGACTCTATTACGACTTCATGAAAAATAATTGAGGTGGTGCCAATTTTTTCTAAAAATACTTATATTAGTAATAGACATAGCCAAGATCTATAAATGATTAAAAAATAAATCAGCTTCATGCTGTATCCCGCACATAACAGGATAGGCAGAAGGAACTTAGTGTTAAGACACTCCGTTCCCCACCTTCCCCCGAATTCTGGATATTGAGAATACGACAAAAGGCTGGAGTAAGTTAATAATCCAATTAAAATTTCCTTCGACTTCTGTCCTGGTTCGTGTTACAAATTCGTATAAATCTCGAAGTCGTCGGACGGAAATAGCACTTCGTCCGTTCATAAATCACAGTCTATTTAAGCGATCCCAAACGAAAAATCAAAAATAATTCAAATACATGTCTTCTTACATGCGACTGTCACATAAAAAAATCTAAAAAGTGACTATTTTTTAATTTAAACGGAAAAGCTACCGTTTATGTTTTTGATGTATTTTTAATAATTGTCATAATTAGTCGTCACTTTGACCTGAGAAAATTGAACATAAAATATTTTTCACTTCTTGCGCATGGGCACAGGCGCGTGACTGTAATTGTGACAAGTTACGGATTCAATTTCCAGAGGAAATTAAATATTTAACATTTTAATTTTTTCGCCCTGGTGTCAAAACACAGCGCAGCGTTGAGTTCCGCCACACACACACGCAATTTCTTCAAATTTAGGCGGAAGGTTAAAACGAAGTATCTTATCAACTCTACCTCGGCTCTCTCCGCCTACCCTTCTACGTGTGGGATACAGCATGAAGCTGATAAATATTAAAATCGTTTTTCCACTTCAAGATTGACTTTCCACTTGAAGAATATATTGTAACAATTTTCAATACTGTTAATCAACGCTCTAAAATTTTTGGTACCGTGGGAATGCTTCCAATATGATGCAAAAGGAAACACAAATCAGTTAAGCCAGTTTCAATAGTGAAATTTACAACAGAATTCATTTGAGAAAAAAAAATACCGATTTCGTAAATTTCTATGGGATTCGCGAGTTTTATTACTTCTTTGCATACATACTATATGTCGATTCGTGTGAGTGATAAATTTTGATACATTTGCATTTTATTGCAGTTATTAATCAATTAAATTTACAAATAAGATACTTATATGTTTATTAAATATCTTTCTTTACACTATTCTTAATCTGTATTAGTATACTTTTAGATTCACGCCGTTTCCCGCACATAGCAGGGTAGGCAGAAGGAACCTGGAAACCTACTGTTAAGACACTTCTGTGTTGACCAGAGCGAATAAATTAAAATATTAAATAATTAACTTCCTTGAATGGAAATAGAACCCATAACCTCTTGTACCACCGATCCAGGACACCCTCAATCAATATTAAATTAATTTATATTCCATTTTTCATCGTTATCGTCTATCTATATATATATACATATATCGTGACTACTATTGTAGTAGATTTTCATTAAAAATACTATTACTTTTTAAATTATTCGCTACAGATTTTAAAAAGTTAAACACAAATCAAAATTTAGTGAACCAGTTTAATTGTGATTAAGTTATCGCGCTGTTAATATTGTACAAGACTGTTTCATGTAATTACTGACATTTACAACTTCCGATAACGCTTAATTGCCAATTGCATTTAATTGAAGTATGAAAAAATATAATTTATGCTAGTCATGTGCATTCTAAATGCACGTTTTTTTTTATTTAACTACGAATCAGTGTGAAATCGAATTAAATCGATATATCGATTGATGTGCCAACGTATGTATGTAATATATAAACCACTATATTAATAAAGCTAGGTAAATATAGGGAGGAGAAGAAACTAGTGTTAAGCCACTCCGTTCTCCATTATCTGTTGAATTCTGCAGGCGTTACGTATTGAGTGACGGAACTTAACGCCGCGCTTTACCTGGACACCAGAGCAAAGAAATTAAAATATTAAATATTTCATTATTTATTTTTATCATTCTTTATATACATATTTACTATTTACATAAACCGATCAGTTTCCATTTTCGCCATATATATATTGTATATAAAATATACTTTATCTGTGGCTTGCGCCTGACGTCACTGGATGAAAAGGAATTCCGGAGTGTAAAATATAGCCGATCGCCACCGCCTGGTGCAGATACAACGCGTGTTAGGTTACAAACTAAAAATTCACTCCAAACAAAATATTTTTAAAAATATTGTTTTTAATTGCTAATAATTTTTTTTTCTGTAAATTCCGTTATAAACCATACCATCTTAACGTTGTTTTTCGTACACAGCAGGGTAAGCAGAGTGAACCTAGTATTAAGACACTCTGTTCCCCCACTTTCCACTGAATCATAGAGGGATTGCGTGTAGAGTGACGGAATTCAACGCCACGCTTAACCTCGACACCAGAACGAAGAAATGAAAATATACATTTCAATAAATATCATTTCCTCGAATGAGGATCGAACCCACAAACGGTCGAATTTACACTCACACTATGTGCTCCTGCACCATGGCTTAAATTCCGTTATGTCTACTGTAAATCATAATTTTTCTTATAAGTTGTTATTTCAATGGTGCCCAAGTACGGTTTCACCATCGAGGCGTTAAGTTCCGTAATTAATTGTAAGAGCCGATAGTACGACGACAGGGGAATGATCCTCTAGATTTATTGTCTCTTGTGTTCTGATCGTGATTGTAACTATTTTCATTAGTCATTGTGGTAGAGGAACCTTTCAATGAGTAAGTAAAAGTAGGTAACGGCCTGTTTTATTAAACATAGAATGGAGTGTTACTGTGTGTTTAGTTTGTAAAATATTAATATAAGAATTTTTAGGTTAATAAAATATAATGTATATTATTAGATCGTTTAATACACTAAGTCTTTATGTAGGTGAAAATTCAAAAACTGTAGGTATATGTTATAGCATATTATGCAGGTGTTTTTTGATTAACATGAAAATATTAAAGTAAGGTTAAACTTACTACCTTACTTATAATATAAGGTTAAATAGAAATATGATCAGCTTGAACAATTAAAACCGTAAGATTAACTCATAAAATAGATATTCAGAATAACATAATTATAAAACCGGAAAGACTTATACTAATAATTATTATTATCGACAAATAAATCGGTATGTTCGTCGATAACCGTATTCGCTACAATAGTATTATGTATATTATTAGGTTTAAATTCGAAAACTGTAAGTATATGTTTAGCATATTATGCAGGTGTTCTTCGGTTTGGATGAATAGATTAAAGAGAGGTTAAAAGTAAATTTTAACATTTTATCATCAGTTTGAACAATAAAAATATAATAATAAAACATTAATTTATAAACCAATAATTCAGAAAAACTGAATTAAATTATTAAACCGGTAAGAGTTATACTAATAATTAATATCGAAAATAAATCGGCATATACGTTGAACTTTAGAAACCGTAAGATTAATTTATAAAACAAATATTCAGAATAACTGAACTAAATTATAAAACCGGAAAGAGTTATACTAATAATAATTACTATCGACAAATAAATCGGCATGTTTGCCGATAACCGTATTCACTACAAAAATCGTTGGTGGCACATACTTAATCATGTGTGCACCTGCCGTATACTCGTATATCTACATATTCATTAGCGATATCGCTCCAGTCACTATCAATGACTGTTTTCGCGACGCAATTGATATCTGCAAACAAAATATATCGGTTTTATGTGTTTCATTTGATCTCAGTCGTGGTAGGTTGTGGGTTCGATTCTCACTCAAGTGAATTATTTAGTTTTTTTAATTTCCTCGCTCTGCTAACGAAGCAAAACGCGGCATTGAATTGCACCAAACTTCATTGTTATGTAGGGTATGGAAGTGTCTTAACGCTAGGTTCCTATGTTCCCTCTGTGTACCTTTGTACGTGCGGGATACAGCGTGCGAAAAATAAAGATTTTTTAGAAATCTTCAAAAAACGCTATCGTTTTTTAATTGCACAGATAAACTAAATATCTATGCAATTTGAAATATCTTTATTTCCGACTAAATCTTACTATAAATCTTAAATACCTAATTAAGGCAACAAAGATTAGACAAAGGCGGATTTAATTTGAGCACAATAATCTCATCATTTAAATCTACCGTTAGGAGAAAATAATGGAAAAAAAAGAACAATAGTGGACCATATGCAAATATTACCAATTAGAATTGTTACTAGCAACAATAAAGAAAAATGTAAACGGGATACTGATTCAATTTAAAATGAGATCCGTCTCCGTTCCGGGGCCGAACGATCGAAATTGAAAAGAGGAAAAGAATGGGAATAAATAAAAATAGAGATCCCGCTACAGCGCAAGTCGCCGTTGAAATGTAAATAAAACAAAACAAAAAAAGAGAGCTTTTGGAAACGAAATAAATTAAAAAGTTTGTCGCGATTTTGAGTTGGGTTTGCTCCGATAGTAGACCGTTAATGGTATTTAGATAGCTTTGTAACTGGCGTTTTTATGTACTTTTTGTTGTTTCTCTATGTTATGTATGTTTGTGTGTATTGTAATTAGGTATATTATATTTGAATGTTACAAAAGGAAACTGTTGTTTTTTTGTTTTTTTTTTACACATGGCAGGATAGGCAGAGGGAAACTAGTGTTAAGACACTCTGTTTTGATTATTCGAAGCATTGCGTTTTTAGTGGCGGAACTCAACCCAGAGCTTTTCCCTTGGTGCTAGAGCGAAAATATTAATAAATAATAATTCATTCCCTTGAGTCGAGATCGAACCCACAATCATCGCGTTACAATCACACCTTTGTGCCTCTGCGCCACAACAACCGCCTATACGCCTTGTTTTTTGTTAGTTTATATCATTGGTCTTTTTTCATCACCAAATCATCAAATCTGTTCAAGAAACGTATTAATTACAACATATAGTGCAATTTTATTAAATATTTTTACTATAAAAAAGGAAAACATTTTAAAATAATACAGTAGAAATAGAAGGCTATAGGAACACGATAACAATTACCCGCTACAAAATTTAAAATCTAATCGACATATTGCATGCAAACATGAATATGTTTACAAAATGAAATCATAATAGTTGCATTGAAAAACCGTACACATTTACAAGGGAGAAAGTTTTACCTAAATTATATTTGTGGGTCGTCACGCTTTCCCGTGGAGGGAGCGATTAGAGGGGTCCTCGGTCCTCCGTCCTCCGAGCCAGGGCGGTATTCATAGCTATTGAATGTTGATTGATGCTTTTGTATTCTTTAATTTATATTACTTTTAATTTTGCTGTGATTATGCGTATAAACTTAGTAATGTTATGATTTTATTTCGTTGTAATTTTTTGCTTAGAAAGATTTGAAAGCCAAGTTAGGCTAATGGTACAAAAAATTAAACATAAAATAGGCTATAATTCTTTCTAAAACATTTTTTTTTCTATTTTCCATTCATACAGATAACATCACAAACTTCAAATACCTACAACAAATCACTAACTGAATTCCAGAGAAGAGTAAACGCGAAATTCATAATTTACTATATATTTGTACGATACAAAAAACAAGTAAAGCTCACGTCGTCTATAGTTACGTCTATCCACACAGGGGCCGCTTGTAATCCGACCGCCACTTAGTTGTGGGGGCAATCGACTCTATATAGTTACATTATACGTGCTTAGAACACACGTAGTTTTCTTGAAACGCTGTTACCCATATCTATGTATGGATAACTGATGAGTAGGCTCTTCTAATTGAATTAATATTAATTTTTACTTAAATATTTTCAAATATCAACACAAAAGTTATTGTTAATCTCGATGATATGTTTATCTCTCATAATATCTCTCAGTATATATGCCTATAGATAAACTTAAAGTTGAAAACGTTGCCCTCCTTAAAATAATAACAACACAAAGCCTTCGCAAAGTTTTAAGTGGCAAGTTTTAATGTCAATTACTACGCCTACTTGAAACATTAATAAATACACAAACTAACATTAAACAATAGGTATAGAAAAGTTTCCCCAGCTGAGTGGGCTCACTAAAGGTGCGAGAACATGCTACTCCAGCAAGAAAGTTTAGTGAAAAAAAGAATTTTGAAGCATATCGGTGTAGAGTAACCGTGGTCGGGGCGCGCTGGGCGCTGGGCGTCGCGGGGCGGCGGCGGCGGCGGGGCGGCGTCGCGGCGGCGGCGGCAGTGCGCCGCGCGCGGCCGACGCGCCGCCCGCCCAGCCGCAGTCCGCGCTCGCCCGCGCCCGCCGCGATGCCGCCCCGCGCCGCGCTCGCGCTCTGACCCCGCGGACACGCGACCACGAAACTGAATAAGTTCGACAAATCATCCTCCTACCTGGACCACTATATAGACAGCGCCGGTGATAGTTTAAAGAGTTTTTCATTTTCTAGTACAAAATTCTATATCCTCGGTAGAGAGATGAGATTAGTATTTTTTAAAGTACAAAATATTGTAAAAATAACAGCGCTGTAGCGTCTATAGATTACCTTCTAATAAATACAGGGTCAGTTTTTATATGAATTCATTGTGATTGTAGTTTAAGTCGCCGAAACAATATAGCTACTCTTCAAACCGTTTAGATATTACTGGAATCATTTTAGGTAAGTTCTTTCTGCAACTCTAACAAGAGTTAGCTAAATATTAAGGGATATTTCTCTATATTAAAGTATCTAGAAAAAGCAAAACAAACATATCTGTGTGAATAAAATGGACTTGGATTAAACCACTTATTTAGAAAACGTATAAAAAATTGTAGGTAGCGGGAGTCGAACCTGGACTTAACCAGTTATAAATTATCAAAAATAAGCTGTTGTTGCTGTTGCAGCTGCCGAAAGATGATTGCTGTCGAGTGTGGACAATAAGAGCATGGCTTGGACACTGAAGCAGTCCTATAAATCACAATATGAGTGTCGGACGACAAGATTTCGCTGTTCGCGAACCACGAATTGTTTGTGTCGCCCCTAACAATGTAAATTTAGAACGAACGAATGCCGATCGTAAATCGAACGCTTCGCGATTGTTTTGAATGTAGCAATGAAATGTAACAGTGCCTAAGAGTCGAGCGCAGACCGCGCCGAAAGTAAGATTAATAAGGGTTTCTACGTTCGAAGATTTTCTATTTGCAGCTGACTAAACCTATTTATCTCGATCTCATATTAATATACTAAATGTTTATAGATTTAATAATATAGATTTATCAAAAATATGCTATTATTCTGCAGAACAAAATTTCTATTAGTAGGCTTTTTATAAGAATTATAGTCCCTTAAGTCCACGCTAACAACGAACTTAAGCAAAACGCCGGAAGCTTAGCTTTAAGTGTGTAAATAAAATAAATAATGCACAATTAAATATGTGAAAAGTCATTTATCTTCCTAAACTTCCAAAATGAGAAAATTTTCTCACACATATACTACACTTTTTAATTTGCAGTTTATATGTATATCACATGTGCTGTCGGCGTATGGGAATAAAAAAAGAAAAACTAAAACTTCACCTTATCTCTTTTATCATATGAACAATAGTGAAAACAATTACATAGTCTGTTCGTATATAATTTAATTTAATCATCTTAGTTGACGCAAAACATTTATAAAAATAATCTCAAAGATTATTTTTATCTCGCATATAACAACAAAATCTTACTTTTTATACATTATACATAATCTACCTAGTACATCTTTTGCCGAAAAATAAAATAATTATTCATAACCAAAAATACTTTAAAAACTCAAAAAAATACCACATTTTTTTCATCGTTAAAAACAAAAAAAAATGTAATACAAATTTTGTATAAGAACAAAAAGATACTAAATCATACTCGTTCTTTGTTGAGGAAATCACAAAGGAAACTATGGTAGCCTAGTTTTATAATGCGTGGGGTAACGGTTCAAATCCCAGAAAAGGTAACAATAATGTAGTATCTTGAAGATTGCGCAAGTTTTAGTCAATTGTCACGAATATTTAAAATGAAGTTTTTGTTGTATACCGTCAATTTCGACGGGGTGGCAAGTGAAAGCGATGCTTATTGTAATTTTAACAAGCGGAACCACCCGCCATTATTTAAAATGTATTGAAATCCACATACCTTTAAAATTTTTCTAATATAATAGGTCTAGGTGATGTTCGCTTTAAACTGGTACAAATATTTCTCAAAACGTGTTTCGTATGACTGGATAATAAAAATACACTTCTTCTACAGAAAAATGAATACTTCACATGAACACTCCGTTCCCCACTTTCTGCTGAATTTTGGAGGCATTGCGTGTTGAGTGGCAGAACTCAACGCCGTGCTTAGCCTCGACACCAGAGCGAAGAAATGGAAATATAAATTTAAGTAAATATTTCATCTCCTCGAGTGGGGATCGAACCCACAACCACTCGGATTTACACTCACATTTCGTGCCGCTGCACCACGACTGATCTCTAGTCTAAGTTTTTGTAGATATATGAATATTCATATGAGTAATAAAATATTTAGAATACAAGTGAGGTAATGATACAATATACTTATGAATATATTTAATTATAATAAATTGGACTATAAAATTATTGATTAAAATTAATAGAAATAAATTTGAATAGTTGTATAACATGTATATATTTAAGAACCCATAAATTATGCTGCGTTAAAAGTTTCTTGAACGTCTAACGGTGTTTTAGTGTTGTGAAACCGCCATTGACAAGCTCCTCGCCATGACACCGTTGACTGCTTTTAATTCATTGGCGATATTCTTGGTAGAATATATACATATTCATATTTATGATTAAAATAATTAAATGTGCATTACCTAATAGAAAATAATGTCTTTATTTTTGGTTGAGTGGGTATCGAACCGATACTGTGTCGCATTTCCAGTCACACGCTTGTGCTCCTGCGCCACGATAGGCTTTAATAAAAAAAAACTTCAATAAATAAAAAAATACTACTTAATTGCTTACTAAATAAGTACTTTTTAGGTACTACTAATATGTTTATAAAATCTAAAATTTGTTTGATTTAAGGAAATTAAAAAAAACCTTTAAAAAAGACCATGACAATGTTAACACAAATCAATAGTTTAAAACAAAAACCATAAACTAAACAAAAAACATAAGAACAAAGTGTCTTAACACTAGATTTCCTCTGCCTACCCTACAATATTCCACAACAAAAAACCGTAAAACCGGAAAAAAAAACCGAAAAAAAACCACAATTTCATACAATTCTCATAAACAATAACATTGAAACTTTCAGCAAAAAGCAGCATTGATATCACCACACCACACTGCTAGTGCCATTTGCGTTTGAGTGCGAAATAAATCATTCTCAAAACGAGTAATTAAAACACTGGACTGGATGGCGGTGGTGTACGCCGTTTTGAATGTACGCGAGGCTGTGAGCGATGCAAAAACACAGTGGTGTCGCAATATGAATAGTGGAAAATTGCTATTGGAAAAGTAAAGCTCAAGCGTTTTTATTAATTGTGTTTTGGTATTTCGTTAATATTTTTTTTTGTAAGTGATTTTTAATCGAATTCGGTGGTACTATCTCGTAAGTATTTCTAATAGATAAGAAAAGAGAGCCTATTTTCTTAAGAATACTCCGTTTTTCCTTGTCGACCAAAATAAAAAATATATATGTATCTATATATTTGTCAAACTAAAAAAAATTAACACCGTACCATTTCTAAATAGAACAGAGAAATGAAAATATTTTAAATATCTAATTCATAAATATCTCTTATGTGCATTTATAAACTACGCACATATGAATAAAAAAATACAAATTGATTGCTTGTTAACATTATATGGGTGTTATCTAAAACTTGCTTTTAATTTAAAGACTCAAAATAGACTTAAAGACTCTCAATCAAATTAAAGCGATGACTAACTATGATTAAATTAAAATATATAATAAAAAGATTTCCTTTTTTTTTAATATTTTTGGTATTAATTAATCGTTAAATATAAATAAAGTATATTATTAGAGTCGCTTCAGATTTCATGCTTTTGCCAAATTGAATTGCGTTTTAGATTGTAGGGAAACGTTGTAAGAATATATGAACAAACCTTGATGAACTTTTATGCAGCTTCACGCTTTTATTCATATAGAAAAATATGGAGCCAATCTAGTGTTAAGTTCCGTCGAAATTTCATGACATTACGATTTGAGTAGTTAAACTTCGCACTATGTCTACCATAGAGGGAAAATGAAAATAAATTAAGTACAATCATTTTCCCGAATAGGATTAGAACCTACAACCCCAGCGTTTACCGTCAGAAATTGTCCCACTGAGCAGTGTGTGGTATCTAATTAAAAAAATCAAGATTTCTAAATAAATAATTAAAGCACGTTTCAATAACTGTCAATAACTTTTGTTTATAAAAAAATATATATTAACAAAAAAGCTGTTTAATTTAATTTCCTAAGCAATACCGAAGCGATAATGAGGGCAATTAAAAACGAATCGTATAAAAACCGGTAGATCTAGATCATTAAATAGAATGATGCTGTGGTATGAACTAAGGTGTCAGCTATCTAAGGATAGATCGTATAACAACTGATTACTGCTATAATCTCATTAAACCAATTAGCTTCAGTGGTTTTATAAAGGAGCTGTTAGTGATGCATATGTAGGTCGTAAAGATTGATTTTATGATCATTTTGTATGGGGAATTTCTTTATTATATTTCAAAGTAGGCATAGCGTTTGTACGTAAACGCGATGGGTGTGGGTTCGATTTTCAATCGGAGGAATGCTTTATTTTCTTCGAACAACTAAGTGCTCTCATAAGGATGCGTCTTTTCTTTTTGAGATATGGTACTCTAAAAATGAGGATGCAATGATAGTAATTAAAATGTATGAAAAACTAGTTGTAAGTTCTAAAATAGATACCTATTACATTATATTTATTTTCATTTTCAATTATTTTTTAAATTTTTACACATCACAATTTTTTTTGTGGAGCTGGCTGAAAGCATATACTACACTGTACTCCGCTTAAAGAACATACCTAAACTCATATTCTAAACTAAATACTGTCTCTCTCGACGCTAACAATTTTAAAGATATTTTAATATTTTTATTTTGTAGTAAAACCCAAACTAAATTTAAACCCATAATTTCTTAGTGCAGTAGAATATATGCCAGCAATACCACGACGATATCACCGGTGGTATGCGCAACAACCACTCAATGAAAACTAAAAGTTAAACGATTATAATATTTTCTTAACAGGAAGTTGTGAAATTTTTACTAAATTTAACTCTATTTTAGATATTGTAACCTTTTAATGTTACACAATTAAACTCTTAACTATTTCAATTTAAATTCAAGGGCGCATAAAAAATAAAAATTTAGTGACTCAAGTAATCTAGTTTGACATCCTCAATAAAACAAAGGAAGTGTTGGTCAATCTGTACGATTCTGTTGACATTTAAAATTATTTGTTTCACATCGATACTTATTTAACTTGATCTAAGTTGGTTGCTTTTAAAAAGTTTAGTTTGTTTATGAAAAATATATATTTATGTCAGCTTTGCTACGTTAGCCGTTTGTATTTATAAAAACATTATAATATAAAAACAAACTATATAATTGGTCTATCACTGCATTTTAGACACCGATCCAAACGAAAAAATGATATGATTTTCCATGGCAATATTTTTATAGTATCTGATTATCGAATTCGAACCAACAACCATCCCGTGGAATTTTGCATTTATTGTTACAGTCTCACCACATTAATAAGGTTTTCGAACTTAAAAAAGTAGGTATTTGTATATATATTTTATGTAATCATATTATTAACCGACTAAATAGACATGCACATTCAGAGAAACATTTAAATGAAAACGGCCTCCGAACAAGCTGCTCTCGTTCCCAAAATAAATACGGAATTACCGTGCATTTCATCCACATTTATAGCCAATTAAGCAAACTTTAGTTCTATCTAGCCGTATCTACAGCCAACACTTTCGTGTAGTACATCGCGTGACTATACACGGCGATTCTTGTAGGGAACAAGTATTTTTAAATGAATGTTAAACTTGCTTTTGGCCTAGTATAGGCTAAGGTAGGTTCATCCAACA